>JAFLJL010015128.1:95288-155288 GCA_018398815.1 Conus ventricosus | reverse complement strand
AATTATACTAATCAATTAAGTCCAAAAACGGATGACAGTATTAAAGAAAAAGAAAACAAACAAAACAAAACAAAAATCACAAAATCCTTTGCTCCCACCCCCCTCCCCCCCCCCGACCATTTTATCACCCCGCACCCACCCCCTTCCTTTCTTTTCCCCGCAAAAATAAAGGTAATAAAGAAATATTATAAGTATTTTCCCAAAGAGGGGTGCGTTCTAAGTGTCAATGAGTAGTTACGTTAAATGCTGGTGACTGAAATATGGCACTGCACAGTATTTGCTTCATTACTGGAATGATTTTTTTCATATCATTGCATTGAAACAATATGAACTGGAGGTAATCTTGTTCACATACGCAAACTATGTTTCTTTACATATTTTGTTGTTTAATGATTAAGTTTCCACCTGGTGCATTAATGAGTGTAATTTTTTCTTTTAAGATTAAAATTATCTTTGATTCTTTTTAATATCAAACTGTTCTTTATATACGTGTTCTACTACTATATGCAAAAGCTTTCCAGATATGCGACTTAACCAAGTTACACTCTGTTCATGTACTGATAAGGGGAAATCCCAAAGTTCTGAATCAAAAACTATTTTTGCTCCACGTTTAGCTGACTGTCTACTTTTTCATTATAATGAAAAGAACAATGTGAAGGAAATCCAACAAAAATGCTACATGGGTTACTCTTGCAATTATTGTGTCTCTTACAACTTATCTTTTGATCATTTCAGGGTCTTGTGGGCAGCTTTGAAAAACTTTTAATGCCTGAAGAGCTGTGTGTGTGTGTGTGTGTGTGTGTGTGTGGCTGTGTGAGTGTGTGTGTGTGTTGTGTGTGTGTGTGTGTGTGTGTGGGTAGTGGTGTGTGGGTGGTGTGTGTGTTGTGTGAGTGTGTGTGTGTGTGTGTGGTGTGAATAACATTATAAGGTGATGCTTGCTATTTTCTATATATTTATTTTTTTAAATGTGTGTGTGATGTGTGTGAGTGTGTTGTGTGTGTGTGTGTGTGTGTGTGTGTGAGTGTGTGTGTAGTGTGTGTGGGTGTGTGTGTGTTTAGTGTTTGTGTGTGTGTGTGTGTGTGTGTGTGTGTGTGTGTGTGTGTGTGTGTTTGTGTTGTGTGTGTGTGTGTGTGTGTGTGTGTGTGTGTGTGTGTGTGTGGGTGTGTGTGTGTGTGGTGTGAATTACGTTATATGGAGATGCTTACTATGTTATTATATTATATATTATATTTAAAAAAAAATGTTTTTTCTTATTGTTGTGTTTATTTTTGTCAAACTGATGTATTTGTTCACTTGATTTGTTTATTGTTATTTTGAGGGCATAGTGTAAAAAAATGCTGCCAGCTTATCTATTCACCCTCATTAAAGATTTCGCGAGTTCGAGTTTCGGAGGTTCTCTCTCTCTATCACTCTCTCTCTCCTCCTCCCTACCCCCCCCTCTCTCTCCTCTTCTCTCTCCTCTTTCTCTCCCTATCTATCTCTCTCTCTCTCTCTCTTTCTTCACCGCACCCTCCTCCCCAGTTTCTCTCTCATTTAATTGGGCCATATAGTTTTCTGGATTTTCATTTTCTTCTTCTTTTCTTCTTCTTCTTCTTCTTCTTCTTCTTCTAGTCTCTCTCTGTCTCCCTCCCTCTCTTTCTCCTTCCGCCTTCTTCTCCTTCCCTTCCTTCTCTCCTTATTTTGTTTTCCTATTTTTACCTTCTTCTTCGTCTTCTCTATTCTTCTTTCTTCTTTTTCTTCTCCTCTCTCTCTCTCTCTCTCTCTCTCTTCTCTCTCTCTCTCTCTCTCTCTCTCCTCTCTCTCTCTCTCCTCTCTCTCTACTCTCTCTCTTCTTCTCATGTTTTGAGAAAAAGGTGATGACAGGTCGACAGACAAAGGAAGAGAAGAGACAAAGACGTGACAGACGGATCAGAATAGTGAGATTTGCAAACTACTATAATGCTGTACTGCTGGCTTCCGCACTGCTCATTTTGTTAGTTGTTCCGTTTCACTGCACATCCGCTTCCCTTTTCCATTCACTGTTGTGGCATTAGTGTCAGTATACATAAGGAGTTTGTGGACGTGGGCGTTCCCTCATGAAGCCACCATCCAGGGGAGACGCGGATGTGAGTGCTCAAGCTGTGAGACACGTGTCATTGGAAGGCGAAGATGTTTCAAACAAGTTTGCACAAATCTATAAAGACAATCACGCTTGCGTCTGGGCGCATGGCAAGCACGCACGCACGCACACACCACACCACACACACAACACACACACACACACACACACACACACACACACTACACACACGCACACACACACGCACACACACACCACGCCGCGCCGCGCCGCACGACACCGCACGCACGCACCGCACGCAACGACGCACGCAACGCACGCTCGCTCACGCACGCACGCACGCACGCACGCACGCTCGAACGCACACTACACACAAACACACACACACACCACACAGGTTGGACCGACTGACAGACAAACTTACAGCAGACGACAGACTGTCGGGTCAGACAGACGGACAGTCTGACGGACAGGGACAGAGGACAGACAGAGACGACAAACAGACGGAAGACAGACAAACTAAAATAGGAAACGGGGAGAAACTAGATAGGACCATACGTATTACACTTCATTTCAGTCATTCTCAAACGCTCAAAGAGATAAAACAAAGCAATGTCGTTCAGGCAGGTTCCTAGACATTTAAATGCTTTGCGTGTTCCTCAAACAATTGACAGTTAACAGTGGTTTTGATTCAATCACTGAAGAAAATTCGCACTGTGATTTTCAAAAGGTGAGGTTATTGATGAAGGGAACGTATTTGTCTGTGTAAATCACGCCTGTTTTTTTTTTTTTTTTTTTTTAGCGTGGCGTGTTCTCATGTATTCAGTTTGGCTTTATTCGTCTATTGCTTATGCAGGTAAAAAATAATGAACACGTTCGTGCAAGCATCAGTCTTTTTGCCCACCTAATTTCAGTCACAACCCAAAAAAAACCAAAAACGCTTAATCAGCCTTCTCCTTCTTCAAGAAAGGCCGTCTCCCCGTCTCCCAGAAAGGTCTGCATTCGCCGTTTCGTTGCCCTTGTAAGGTGTTCTTCCAGTCTTGCAGGCCGTCGCGTGAAGTAGGTGCAGGTAGTGTCCGAAGCGCGAGGCCGGAAGGGAACAGCTGCCGTTTGGCCACGGCGTTGGCCATGTTGTCCTTCAGTTGAAAAGTAGCGGAGTTGATCGCCCACGGGGGCGCCGATCCCCAGGAAGAGGAAGGTCGTCGGCCAGTGCTCGTTTCCCACCCAGGTCTGCACAGAGAGAGAGAGACGTGGGGGGGGGCGGCGGGGGGGGGGGGGGCAGAATGTTGCAGATTTCTCTGTGTGTGGGAATGATGTTCTCTCTCTCTCTACTCTCTCTCTCTTTCTCTTCTCTCTCTCTTCTCTCTCTCTCTCTCTCTCTGCGTGTGTGGTTGTGGGTGTGTGTGATGTGTGTGTGTATGTGGTGTGTGTGTGATGATGTGTGTGTGTGTGTGTCTGTAATGTGTGTTGTGTTGGGGTGGGTGTGTGTGTGTGTGTGTGGGTGTGGTGTGTGTGTGTGCTGTGTGTGTGTATGTGTGTGTGTGTTGTGTGGTGTGCGTGGCGGGTGTTGTGTGTATGGTGTGTGTGGGTTGTGTGTGTGTGTGGGTGTTGTGTGTGTGTGTGTGTGTGTGTTGTGTGTGTGGGTGTGTGTGTGTGTTTGTGCGTGTGTGCGCGTGCGTGTACGCGTTTGCGTGCGTGCATGAGTTGCCTTAGTTTCAGTATGTTATGATACGTTTTCCTCGAGCATGTAAAATTATTCTTTGTGAAAAATATAAATACCTGATAAAATTCGGACGTAACTAACTACAATATTCGAATAAGAAAAAGAAGAAGAAGAAGAAGAAGAAAGGAAAAAGAAGAAGGAGGAGGAGGAGTGGAAAGATGAATTAAAGAGGAATAATCAAGGAAAGGAATTAAAGGAATAAAGGAGGAAGAAAAATAAGAAGCGAGGGGCAGGTATACTACATCCTCTGAGTGGGATATAGGAACATATTTTCTGTAAGTGTTCTTCTTCTGAGAAGAAACTGTTCAAAGAACTCGTCATTCAGATGTTAGGAAGTACATTTCAAAGCTTATCACAGTTTTCATATCCACGTGACGTCCGGTACAAGGATAAGGGTATGGTGTAGTATTTATTATGGCTATTTACTGATCTACCATGAATTCAAAAACTAGTAAGTGGAGGGACCATCTGGTTCTTGTCTTTTAGGATCGAGAAAATCCAGTCATCCAGATTTACATATTCATGACAATTTTCCATTTTTTTTGTTTTCAATGGTTATTATGAAAAAAATCTATGTTATGTATGTAGGTATGTATGTATGTTGTATGTTATGTAAGTATTTAGTATGTTTGTATGTATGTATGCATGCAGGTATGCATGCACTGGTGTATGTATGTATGTATCTGTCTGTCTGTCTGTCTGTCTGTCTGCCTGTATGTTCTATGTTTTAAAGCTTTGTGATTGCCTTGTTCTTTTAATTTCTTTTTTTTTTTTTTTTTTTTGCTTTGACCTGTTACAGTTATTGTTCGGGTCGTCTTATATCAAGTGGAACTTTTGTTAAATGCTTTTCTAAGATTTGCCCTTGATTGTTCCCTAGTTTTGCTATTATCTAGTCATCCAGTAAAAGGTAAGACACCATACGGTAACACAGATAATCTCATGATACTTCCGTCGATTGATATCGCCTTTGCCGAACTCCCTGGCTGCGTCATCGTCGAAGCTGGGAAGAGTCACGTCGCCAGAAGAGACAGTCAAGAGGAAGACGGCTGACAGCTGGAGGTTTTGGTTTCTTGATGGAGAGTACAGGTTTAGTTCACACCTGAACAGTTAATTACAGGAAAATCTCAGTCGCCTGGACTGATTTTGATGCAAGCAATACCCATAGTATCAATAGAAGCAAAGCACTTGAGATTTTGTTACAGCTGCTATCCAACAGGGAGGGTTCCATATAGAGACAAACCAGTAACCTTGCAAAAGCAAGACGTCTCTTTGCGATGGAATCTATTTCAATAGCACGCCATACACGACTCTTTCATTCCTGGTGTGATGTCCAGTCGTCCTCGGAGCTCAATGCAAACTTAACTCTGTCATATGCGCAGGTTGGAGCGAAGCATACCACAAATAAATGGCTTGATGGCAATCGACTCCACGATCCCCGCCAATAGCCACTGTGTCACCACAACGGCTGGTATCATAGAGTGTTCTTGAACTTTGCCTGGCAACAATGCCGTCATTGATGCACCACCGGAGGGGTCCTTGTCCAATGTCTGCGTCTTTAACACTTATTATTTGTTTCTCATTATTTAATGGAGGTTGCCGTGAAATGTAAATGTCCACTATTTACGACGAAACGCACGCACGCAGCATTAGGCTAGCACTACCACTCCACCACAGAGGAACTTGCAAACTCTGTCTGTCTGTTGTACGTTGTTATTTTATAATATATTTTATATATATTTATCTATATATATATATATTTATTTTTATATATATATATGTCTCTCTTTCTCGGTCTTATGTCTATGTCTATAGTGAAGGTAGATTAATATGTCCACTTTGTAGAAGGATTACAGAAAATGAAGTTATGTGCATTTTGTGTCTGTTGTTTGCCTGTCTTGCACAAACTAAGAGCTCAGTATTTTACGATTACGTTTATAAATTCCCAAGCAAGTTTAGACTGGCTCTTCTTTAGTCAGGTACTCATGAGGAAACTGTTATATTTGTCAATGCGTAGTTTATTCCAAAGCATTCAAGTTGCGATCGAAGTATTCTGTCATAAAGTATTATTTTGAATTGTATTTGTTATGTTTGCATGTTACCGTTGCTCAGGTGCTACATGATGTACTTAACTCGCAACCCCCTTCACGAGGGTCTACAGGGACCTATATCGTGAATAAATCATCTTGAAGTCTTGAGTTTGAGTCTCTGTTTGTCTTTCTGGCTTTGTCTGTGTCTTTTCTGTACTGTCTGTCTGTCTGTCTGTCTGTCTGTCTGTTGGTCTGTCTGTCTGTCTCTCTCTCTCTCTCTCTCTCTCCTCTCTCTCTCTCTCTCTATCTCTCTCTCTCTCTCTATCTCTTCTCTCTCCTGGCACCAGCGCAGGAAAAATCGAAGTATCTCAAGATAAAAGACGCTAATAAAAAGCACCATAAAAACCGAGCATTTCATCTGCGACGGTTGATCGGAATCTGTGGAACTCTTCATCGATCTTTCAAGCATGGATCATTATAATCAGAAAAAAAGCCTGTCCAAAAAGCCGCAACTCAAGTTTATTTCAAAGGAATCAAAACAGGATCGTTCTCCTTGCTGCAATGACACCACCAATAGCCCAATTGTTTTGAGCGAGAGATGAGATGAGAGAGAGAGTGAGAGACGATGGAGAGAGAGTGAGAGAGAGGTCGGTGCGGAGAGAGGGAGAGAGAGAGAGTGAGGCCAGAACAGACAGAACAGACAGACAGACAGACTGTCAGAGATAAAGTGACAGTAATAAAACAGGCAGTGACAGAGTGGGGGACGGGTTAAGGGGGGATGCAGAGAAGGGATGTAAAGGGTGAGAACTAGAGATGCTGTGAGTATGTGAGAGATGGGAGTCACGTACGCGCGCGGTGCCCTAATAAAGTTATTTTTCTTATTTTTTTTTCCTTCGAAACTGAAGCCTCATTTCTTGGCAAGTTGTCAAGTATGGGAGTAAGTAGAGCAGTCTGTCTAGAGAGAGAGGGAGAGAGAGAGAGAGAGGTGTAGATAGGTGAGAAGGAGAGAGAGAGAGAGGGTGAGAGAGAGAGAGGAATGTTGTTTACGTGTTATAGAGTGGTCTGTACTAGGACATGATCATCTTAACTCCTTTTCTCATTGTTTAACCACAGAGTTCCATCTGCACTTATGTGGTGTAAGCTGTATCAATGATATATTTACGGCTGATTATTCCATATAATGTGTACAGTCCGGCTGTCATCTTCTTGTTCACTTGCTGGTACCGGTCTGCCTCTTGTCGGATGTTTACTTTTGTTTTTCTTCCATGTTTATAAGGTGTAGGCAGCACGGGGCAGACAGAGGTCTCGGAATGAAAATTGTTCGTATTCATATTCTGTATGATCTTTATGTGAGTTGTGTTCTGACATACCAATAGGTCCAACTTTTAAAAAAAAAATAGCTCAGTTCGTCTTGAAAGCAGTGAGATTACAAAGGATGAAACAAGTTTTGTAGTTGAAGTATTAAACATCCATGGGATGAAAAAAACTCAAATTGGACGCTGCTTCAGCTATTTTTTTTCGCGGCTTAAACCTATGATTCATGGTTCTTATTCCTAATGCTGTTTTTATTTCAAAGGTTCTTTTATCTTTGTAGCATATACTGTATTCAAACAGTTAGATGAGATCTAAACAGCAATCTTTGTTTTGTTGTTGTGTTGTTTTTTGCTTTTTAAACATCGCCCTGATAACATCAATTGCTGGTACATAACGATAACAAATTCTTACTATGTACAACACACGACATTTTGCATAGCAGCCTGAAGCTGTTGAAGCAAAGGAGTTCAAATTATGATTATTTTATATTGGGTTTGTATATAGGCTATCCTCGGTTCACATGTCAAGCTCTAAGAGCTTTTAACATTAATCAACTACACTCACCCTCACTCATAGGGGCTGCCTACCCAGGTAGAGCCGGCCGAAGTGCAGCACTACGGGCCCATTCGTCGTCTTCCCGTATCATTCAAAGTTTCGGTCCATCATTTTCATTTATCCTCCAGTTTCTCACTCGGATGCATTGCGAGTGTTATGAAGTGTCCTCCATTTCCACGGCACACGTTGGCACTCGTAACAGTAAGTGACAATTTTTGTGGCTTGGTAATACCAGGAGGCTATTTTTCAATAGCCATCCAAATTTTGCCTGGGCCAGCGGGGAAACTCCCCTGCTTCTTTTTCGGATTTTCAGATGCCATGGGTTCTTTAACGTTGCGGCCAGGAAGTCTCAAGGGTTCTGACTCGCTTTTAGGGATCTATCCGACGGTCATTCGAACTGGGAAAGAAAGGGCAGAGCAAGGCAGGGCTCCTCGAACCACGCATTTCTCACACGTTTGGATTGACAGAGCGAACGTCTTAACCACACTGCCCACCTTTCTTCCTTTCAATTGACTGACTCTATTATAAGTTAACCAAAAGGCCAATTGCCACAATCTGAATTGTGCTTTTCTGGCCTAGGGGGCCAGAAACACAGCTTCTTTTTATGGTTTGCCTCAGGTTTTGATTACTTCCCTGGTTACAGTGGATAGTCAAAGTCTACTGAAAGGTGTGGGAATGTGAACATTCTGTTGGACCATAATGAGACAGCTTGTTGAGAGCAGAGTAAATATCTCTCTCTCTCTCTTCTCTCTCTCTCTCGCTCTCTCTCTCTCTCTCTCTCTCCTTGCAATGCAGAGTCACAGATAGAGAAACAGCAGGGAAAGTTGAAGGATTCCAAGATAAAAGACGCTAATAAAAAAAAAAAAATAAAATAAAAACACATGAAAAACTGTGCATTTCATCCGCGGTGCTTCCGGACCTGTGGAATCTTCTGTTCGATCTCTTGCAAGCAATAGGAATCAATAGAATCTATAAAACCTGTCCCAAAAAGCCAGAGCCAACGCGAGTTTCTTGTCAAAGACTTCATAACTGGATCTTCCTCTGCTGCAATGACGACCAACAGCCAATTGTTTTGTGAGAGAGAGAGATGAGAGAGAGAAGAAGGAGAGAGATGAGAGAGAGAGAGAGTGAGATGACGAGAGAGAGAGGAGAGAGAGAGAGAGTGAGAACCGACAGTCAGACAGACCAGAGACCTGCGTAATGAGGCGAGCAGTAACAGAATGGGGAAGGGTTTGAAAGTGGATGCAAGAGATGGGAGGTAGAGGATGGGGAGTTGGAGATCTTATGTATGTGAGAGATGAGTCGCGTGCGCGCCGCTGACCAGAAGGTTCATTTTTTTTTTTTCTTTTTTTTCTTAAACCTCGAAGCCTCCGTCTTTGCAAGTTGTTCTACGTATGGAGGTAAAAGTAGGAGCAATTCTGGTCTGTCTAAGAGAGAAACGAAACGAACCGTAATTTTCTTTAATGCTTTAAAGCTAGTACAGCTTACATCTGCAATGCCAATTCGATTGATATGGTAAAATTGAACACAATGATGTTACTTCCGACATGGAAACATGACACAATTGTCTTTTTTCCAAACACAGTTCCTGACATTCATGTCACTGGAACGACGATGATTCCGTCTGCGGCGTGAGTCTCTTGAGCCCAGGATGTCATCCCAGTAGAAACCAGATCAGGCATTGTTGCGTCTCCAGCGTCCGTGCAGCACGATGCCTGGATGTCAGGCGTGTTGTGTTTCTGCAAACACGTTTACCTCGACGGATGACTGGCCAGTTTGGGGTCCCGTTATTCCTCTGTCAGCAAGTGTTCTGTCATCTTGCTCATGAACCAGAACGAACAGTCACTGTCAAGAGGCTGAAACACCGGAAATTTCCAGATCACCAGATTCGTACCGATTCACAGAGAGTACATCAAAATCATTTGAGCTCTTATGGACAATTTTTAAACAACTTCTTTCTGCTTTGTCTCTCATAGCGGCCTTTCAACAACAATTATTAGTCTGGGTCTGGCAACTAACTTTTTCACAAACATGACACTGTATCCTGCCACTAGGCTGTCACAAAATCGGTTCGATGTCAGTGTCAGGTGGAGAAGAGGGGACAGAGCTGTCATACTCTCACACGTGTGTACTGTTTCAGTGCCTGCATGTAAGTCAAATAATCAGTGTCCAACTTTACCTTGATCATCGTTTGACGCACGTGTGTAGCCCACAGTGTGTTCCATTACTGGGTCATATGCACACCGGTTTTCAGGGTCGAACGTCAGTCGGAGATGAAGTACTCACTGAAGTTGCTGTAGCTTCTTCATGTTTTACACGTAACTGCTCTCTTGCTGCTGTCGGGCTCTCTGTTGCATCTGCTCGGACCTGGCTGGTGGCTTTTTTCTGAAATACTGAATTGTGTGTTGCGGTTCAGAAGGGGTCCGCCCATGTTTGTTGACGTATGGAGGTGTATCGGGCTTGACGGCGCAAGGACAAAACACAGTATTTTCAGCTTCTCCTGCACTTTAATTGCTGGTGGGACGTTATTGTCCATCAGCAGGCGTGCAAGGTCTTCTCCACAGCTACTGGGAAGTCAAAATGGCATTGGGTTTTGCGATGAAACTTGTGATGTGTCGCAGATCAATCAGTGCGCGCTGCTGCTCTGCTCACGTCACATGACCCCCTATCTAAGAGATGAGAGGGGGGGAGACAGGGGGGGGGGGGGGGGGGGGGAGAGAGAATGTAGTTTAAGTGTTATAGAGCTGCCCAGACCAATCAGGGTCCCTAGGTTCCACCTAGGTTTAGCTAGCTCCAGCTTGGTTTGTGTAGATTCCTAGGCTCTATGGAACCCCCATCTCGGTTTACCTTGGCACTAGTTTGCCACCAAAGCAACGTGCTACACCTAGCGGTGCCTAGTTAGATTCTAGGGTAATACTACCCGGTCACTCAAGTGAGAGCGGACCTAGGGAACCAAGCTAGGCTCTGAACACAGTCTGCCCTGCCACCTAGCCGCAACGCTTTATTCCATGGATACGCTGAGGTCATCAGGCCCAACTCTAAACTGGCCTATTTTAGCGCAAATCTCAGTTGTTGTTTTATTCTTTATCTTTTTCTTTTGTTTTACATTCTACAATTTTCGTAGTAATCACTCGAAATTGATAGAAAATCGTGAATGTGCACTAATAATTTTTGATTGTTTTTATGTCTTTTTTTTTTTGGTATTGACATGAGTTTTTCAAATCCAGAATTTTGTGTGGTGGTCATTACTTTGTAGTAACCGGATTCGTTCGTTCTTCCTTCGTCCGGGCTGTGTCTTGCCATTTTCGGTTTCATGGGCTTGTTGGAACTTTTCCTCCATCGTTTAATGGTAGTAGTTCGTTCTTTTCTTTTCAAAGCATGTTCTTCTACCGTCTGAAAACTGAGTCGTATACGAAAAATTGTTTATGAAACTTTAAAAGTTGTGATCAGGTGCAGTTATTTTCCGATGAAAGGTCTAGCAATCAAAATAAGCGCAGAAAATGATCTTTGTTTTGATCATGATTCAGATCGACAGCCCCCACTTCTTCGTAGACTTTTGTGTTCGGTATCTGTCAGTAACAGTTGTAATATCTGAAGATCATTTTATCACTTGATGGAGTGGGAATTTGGGGAGGGGGGACACCCAGCCTCTGTATCGATCGTGCATGGATGTTCAGTGGCACCATGAGCCACCGCAAACGGATCAGCTGCTCTTGTTAGGAAAAAATATTTTCCCCAGATGTCTCCTGGTCACCTCACAGCACTCCAGGATCCTCAAAGTTCAAGTTCGTTCTTGAATATTTCGGTTACTATTACGTAGTGGGGGGAAAACAAGTGCTACAACAGTGTAGAAAGGTTCTTTCAGTTCCCTTTAGGTTAGGCAGGGTAGCCTGGAGGTACTGGCAAAGGCTTCTGTATGGTGAAGGCTCCAGTGGTCAGTAAAGTTTTGCACTCATCAGGGGGTGGCAGGCCTGGTTTCTACTTTTGGTGTTGTTGGAACTGGTCTGAGTGGAAAGCTCTGCTGTTCATTAACCCCAAGCATTGAGCAGCTAAGAATTGTGCAGAAAATATTGAATTTCCTCAGCGCCATTATCTAGAACTTAAAATAAACGCCCCAATGACGGCAGAACAGGTCCCAACAACACCAAAGTAGAAACCTGGCCGCCAACACCCCAAATTGAGTGCAAAACTATATTGACTCTGGAGGGCCTTCACAATACACAAGCTTGCCAGTACCTCCAGGATTCTGCCTATGGGAAACCGAGAAGAATCTCTTTCTACACTACCGTTGATCTCACATGATCATCAACATCAGGGTCTGATTGATGATATGTTTTTTACACCTTTTTGTGAATGTGTGTATGATTATATATATATATATATTATATTTATATATTTAATGATTTATATATTATATATATATATATCTATATATATATTATATTTATATATGTTTGTATATATATATATAATATACTGATATATATATATATATTAGGTGTTCTGGGTGTGGGCTTGGTGTTTTTGGGGGGGTTGGGGTTTTGTGGTGTGTGTGTGTCGACGGGTGTGTGTGTGTGTGTGTGTGTGTGTGTGTGTGTGTGTGTGGGTGTGTGTGTGTGTGTGTGTGTGTGTGGGTGAATATGTGTGATAACTTTCCACGTTAGTCTCATTATGTTCATATAATCATAACTCGCCCAGAACATTGTTTTACTTGTGCTTCCCCCCCACCCCCCTTTGTGTGTGTGTGGTGCAACAACATATGATCCCTGTTTTTCATTGATCACTGCTATGTTCTATCAACAACCATCTGCATATTGAGGCCTACACATTATTTCACATGTTACAATGAACATCATCCCACATCGTTTACTTTTTTTTAAACAACACTATTTATATGATACCTACCACTCCCACCCCCATACCCCCACCCATAGGCATGAAGAGATAGGAGCTCTCTTCTCTTGCCCCCCTTCCTCCCTCCCCCCAAACACAAGATTAGTTTTTTTTATTATTACCTCCCCACCACCCTTCCCCCTTTTTTTATCTCCCCCCCCCCCCCCCCAATTATACCTTATCACCCTTTTATCTGTCCATCCCCTTCCTCCCTTATTATCATACCCACACACCTTTCAACAACTACCACACAATTTATCTTCCTACCCTTCCTCCCTTATTAACATTTCCCACACACCTTTCACAACATTACCCACGCCATAATACTGCCACCTCTTTCTCACCCAGCGAAATTTCATTTATTTTTTTCAACCAAACACTTTTTTGTTTCTTTCTTTTTTTTTTAAAATACAGATTTCTTCCATTCTATTCATCTACTATTTATCCCATTCTTATATTAAAATGTTTTTTCCCCTAATGAACCACAAGGAAAATTCTTCTATCAGGATGTAGCTTGGGTCAGCTGTGGTAACTGTACATGGATCACAAAATGCAAATAAATTCAACTTAGTCTGTCAAACTTTCAAAACTTTCTGAATTGAAAGCTTCTGAGTAGAGAACAGGAAAGGCCGACTCTAAGCCACTTTCAACCTCCACCGAGTTTTGGGCGGAAAGTGGCCTAAAAGCCGCCTTTTCTGTGGCGGAAGAGAGAGAGAGTCACCGGCAGACAGCAGATAGACAGTGAAGAGATAGAACAGAGAGGAGGACAGACAGGGCAGACAGAGAGGCGGGGCAGACAGACACACACACCACACACCACACCACACCACACACACACCACACCACACACACACTCACAACACGCAAGGCATATGACTGTGCTTTGAAAGTAAGACGTCAATTAACCCAAAAATAACGATTATCTACAAAACAAACCTAAGTGTAGGGTTATACCGTTTTCTAATATAATTACTAAACTTTTTTGATTTCAGTTTTTGGCTTAATCCTGTGTTTTTCCTGCCATTTTCGAAAAACATCATTTTCGCGCAATCATTCTTCCAAATGAGTCTTTGTCTTTCATGTGAAATAAAAACTACAGTCTTAACTGTTCTCTAATGTCTTTTAAAATTGTGTTATATTTCTGCATAAAATCCACACACTTTATCCCAGCATGCCTCCGCTGAAAGTAGTTTCGAACAAAAAGTGTTTCTCTCTTTTTAAATCTGTCTCTTTCTGCGAACAGTCATCTTAATAAATAGTGTCTGCGTTCTTCAAACAGTCTATAAAAAACTGTTCTACACACGCACTCAGTTTATTGACTAGGATTAACTAATTATATGTATATCTGTCCATTAAAACTTTATTATGATATGCTTTTTTCCATTTTTAAGTGTGGGACAGAAAACCACAATATGATTAAAATTATAACGATAAAACTGTTTGGTAACTGGTCGAGGATAAATATTGTTTTCCACAACCAGTTGGCCCAAAAATCAATCGAGCAATGAGGAGTAGTTTTTGTCATAAAGTTTAACTGCTCCATAGTTTTTTATAACAGACCATATTTAATCTAAATCCAGTTATTATTCTTGATCTACTCTCCGTCAAACACTGGTTCTTCAGTAAATAAAACCCTATGAGGCCTTAATGTCTGTAAGATTAATCCAATTTAGTTCTGTAAAGATTGTTTCTATTTAAGTCAAAAGTGATTTTGTTGCTTGTTGTTATGATCTTAATTATTCCTCGCCATGGTGAAGAACGAACGATGGTAACGTTAAGTGTTTAAAGTTAGTTTTGCCAGCATAATTATTATTCCTTTTATATGGGACGTGCCACGACGCACAAACCCCATACCCTACTCAACATCTTTAAAGAAGAAATGTAAAATTTTTTTTTGTGAACGTGTCTCTAATTTTCTGCTTGGGAAAAGAACTGTATTTTTGTAGAAGCTTTCTTTAAAACCGTTTCCTCTTCTGTGGAGGTTGTACTGTTTTTTACCATAAGGCGATAGTTTCAATCTCTTTCCGACTATTGTCGTCCAGGCATTAGACTTACATGTAAAGGGCCAGAGTGAATGCTTTTCTGAAACTTTTTTGGACGGCTAAAAAATGTAAATGGGCTATGAATTCAAATTTATTTCCCATTCCTATATATGGTTTAAGTGGCCATTTGCTGTAAGGTTTTCGAAACTATTTTATTTTCATACTGGCCAACATATTTGCTTCTAGATTGCGTAGTTGTTCTAGTTTAGGAAACCTTTGTTGTCGGTCAAAACTCTTTGCGTTTATACTCACCATCTTTAGTGTACTCCAAAAACCATACAAAAGTTGACTAGATCACCGTTCTGTTCAAAGTCCGCAACGTCGCAAGGTCTTTTAATTTCTAAGGGTATCACATCACAGGAGCTATTGTAACTCCTGGTTCTTCTGGCCCAACGCGGACATTATTTTTAGTGTAGGTTTTTTGTTATTTCCATAACAATGTGTAGGTTATCACATTTAACAACTGTCACGCTTTGTCTTTGATTTTATATAAATGATCCGACTCCCACTAACTACTCTTTTTAAACTGAAAAATTTGGGAATTGTATTTTTCATAATCGCAATATGCAGCTTTCCCTGATGGAAGAGTCTTAAAACAGGTGAGGGCCTTCCATCTTATAAGTTTTCAATCAGTGCTTAGCTCATCTAAATGAACATAGAGTAATGGAATATAATGCAAGATTGAGCGGTCTTTCCCCCTCATATAGTTGTTTCGTTTTGGTGTAACTCCAAAAACTATTATTGTTGCTGCAAAGCCTAAAATTTTTAGCTTGCTCTATACTAAAAGGTAACTTGCTTCTTCAGGTTTGAATGTGAACATGGTTGTCAATTTGCATTGTTAAGTTTTTGTGAGTAATGGTGAGTTTACTCATTGCTTCTTTAGTGGCATAAACCGTAATAACCATCAGGGGGATATGGTTTAACTGGGTAACTAATTGGCCTCTATTATTATCATTTTTTATTTTAATCTTTTATTATTCTTCTTGGGTCAGTTATATTAAACATACGACTTTGTAAGATTATTTCATGAGAGCGCAAACCATTCTGCTTCAACGCTATTTGTTATAAATAGCATGTTCTAAAAACGAAGGGCGGGTATTGAGTTGTTTTTGTTACAAACATTTTTTAACAAATTAAAAATGAGTGCATGCAAATTTACTGATAGCCAAAATATTCTGTTAGGGGCCGACACTACAATCTTAATAAAATATAACAATGAAACCCTCCGACTTCTGTGACCTGACTGTGCTTTTCATAAAAAGGTGAAGTTCTCCATAACTGATATCTTAACCCCCTATTAAAAAAGCTACATCGCGAAAGCCGTGGGTTTAGTCATCGATGCATAGTTTTATCAGAACCAGTTAAATATGCTGTGTTTGTGCATCAACTGGGTTGTGGAGTGTCGTATGCTGATCCCACTTAAATCCTCCTTATCCTTGGTGAGGTCAGTGTAAAATTCTTTTATTACACCTTTAGGCGTATTTTGAATGTAAACTGCGAGCGCCATTACCAAATGACAAACCGTTAATCATTCAGCATCATATTAGGACATGAAGCTTTTGAAAGGATCTGTAACGAAGTCTATAATAACACCAAGCCGGACTTTAGACAAAAAGTTGGATCTTAATCATGGTCTTAGGCACCCATTATTTTTGGGAGCAAAGATAGTTTAAATTTGTCTGGGAATCCTACCTTACACATTCTTTTCTCTTCAAGCGCAACAGCCTTTCACCTTCGGGTCCATAGAAGGTAAGAGATCATAAAACAGCATGGACTACATTTATCTTAGACACTTCTAAGGGCCTAACTAGGGCGGGAATAGAAACGAATAAACGAACTCTATTCGTACTTACGTGTGGGTGTGTTTGCTAGGGTCGAAGCACAGGCAAGATCAAGATAAACTTGATCCTTCTATGGCTTTGACACAAAAACAATTCGTAGCAATTTAGAGGACGCTAATAATTCTACAGTTGATTTACCTTCAAGTATTAAAGATACCGAAATTGTTTTACAATACGCAAGATCGAAAGTAGACTTTGACATGTTAGGCATGGTTTATACATGATTGCTTCGGAACTTAGGCTCCAGATAGGAACAATATAAACTATAATTAATGAAATTATTATTTCTGCAGGCAATGAAACAGAAGGTTGGGAATAACGAAATATATTCTGAGCCGTATATTGCAGCAGTAAAAGAACGCCAAGAATAAGTATCCAATCCCCGCGGCCCAAAGCCAAAAGGCCCATTTGAAGGACTCAGCAAAGCTCGGTGACCTGTTCGCGATATGACCATGAATATGATTAGCACGCTTTTGTTCTTGGATTAAACTGGCCTAGGATTTACTTTGGTTCTTTATTTACTAAAAATTAACCCAACTAATAAGAGAAATAATGCCCTAATTTGCTCGGCATAAAGCCAATCTACTTTAGCTTGCAGTAGACAACGCTAGCTGACAATACCGCATAATATACCGGGTAAAGAAGTCTATAGCTTTAATGGCTAATTTTTTTAATAATTCGCAAGTGGAGCAAGTGTTTTTTACATGATTTATAGGTGGAGGTGATGGCGACGGAGGCACTTAACTGTGACCTCCACCGGTGCTGTAATAGCATCACTAGTGTACTTATTGCAAATACTAAGGCTGTTATAAACGCTTGCGAATGTGATTCCTGCTCTTTAAAACAGTGTTCGTTGCTTTTGCTAGTGTGTGTTTCATATTAAAATTTTCGGATAGTTTTCTCTTATTCTATTCATTGAGTTCGTAATTGGCTCTGTTAGTAGGTAGCACTTCTAGTCGTGGCTGATCTTCTCTTGATCAAGATTCTTTTAGTCATTTGGGTTATTCTTTCTTTAATATCAGGCCCTAAAGTTGGGCGTCATCTGCTCAACGAGTTTTTCTTTTTCCTTTTTATATGCTCATATAGTTAACCTAGTTTTGCTAATATTGTTTGTTATTCGCCTCTGATGGTTCTTAAAGTACGATCAAGGGCAGCTATTTCTCGCATGGGTAGCGGCGAGGCGTGTTTAGTCTTTAACGCTGTTTCTTTCTGAAAAAAATGGAATTCTGTTCTATTCATTTATTAATTCACTGATGATTGATTTAATTCTTTAAGTTCCATGTTTTGCATTTGGTTTTCTGTTGGGAGTCTTGCATGTGTGTTTTGTAGTTTAGGAAAACTGCATCGCCCTTAATTTTGTCATAACTAGGTCCAAGGCGATTTTGTCTTCACAGGCAGTCTATTTTCTAATTGATATACCACGGCTTAAAAAACTTTGATGGGTCTTTTTTAGTGGTAATCTGTAAAAGTTGTCCTTGGTCGCTCCTCACTAACAATCATGGTCATCTTATACGTCTCATATCATTGGGTCTATAAATTCGGGTGGTTTTGGCCTAAACTTTGGTATATGTTTGGCCTTACTTTCTGTAATTTATACCGAATTGTGGGTAATGTACTCCCGATTTCTGTAATATAGGCAATGAGAGCCAAGCGATTGGCCGCTCCCAAGGGGAAGCTCTCATGTCGTCTCACGATCATAAAACATCCTAATCCTTCATCTTCTATGCCTGCCATGTTTCTTTATTAATTATTTTTTTATTGTGTTTTATAAAAATGTTACTTGATATGGCTTGATTCTTTGACCCGCATAGTAAGACTGAAAGACCCTTTGTCGTGTAAGGGAAATAACGGAATATTACTGTTCATATAATCCAGCTACTATTGATGCAGATAAATTCTACTGTCAAATTTCGGACCATAGGAGCAGATGTAGTGATTGTGCCAGGCTCTGCCGCGTCTTACTTTCAATTAGTACTCGATTCAAAAACGACACAAACAGGCCGTTGTTCCAGAATTGGGGGCGGGCAATTGTAAGAAAATTTCTTTAAAATTGAGGGGCAAGAAATATTTTTTTACACATCAGACATATTTTTAACCTATTCTGATCTATGGCCTAAACGGGAATGACAGGGCTGATCTTGCGTTTCAAGGATTCGAAAATGGGAGAAGCACTAAAACATAAGAATAGGCGTGAGATGTAAAGACAAACAAAAAGTATGGAAGCTGTAAAGTTTGCGTATGGAAATCGCTTTTCCATTCCTTAGATTTTGAGTTGTTTAAAAGCGCATGCGCATACTTTCAAAGGAGATTAAAGAACAGACTGTATTATGAACTAACTTTTAACGAATACAAACGTGTTATCAGAATCAACAGACACCTAAGCAATGTTCAGCATTTCCTGGACATCTCGTTTTAGAGTTTGACGTTGTTTGCAAACCTGTAATTTAGCAAGGCGGATTGGAGCAAACAATATCAGTCAAAATTAGCATTATATTACGAAAAGAGTGATATCATACAACATATCCCAGAAGCAGGGCAGACCACTATATGGAATTTTAGTTTTTAGTGTCGCAGCAAGACGTTAAATGTATTTCTATGGCTGTTGTGAAGATGTAGAACGTTCTATAAGAGAAGTGAAAAGTTTTGTAATCCTAAAATAGCGAAAGTGCAAATGTACTATTGATGGTAGTCCTAACCAAATCTACGCTAGCGGGCTTAGACTTATCATCAATTTTGACGTTATAAGAAATTTGTTTGGGGGTGGGAGGGGTTAGATGTCTAACAGCAGACCTTGTGTCTTAAGATTTACACTTCACACTGTTTGGCTTGATGATTATTTAACAACATAAATACGGTTTATGGATTGACCTAAAGGTCTCCAGAGGATAATCAGTTGCATGGAAGCGGGGAGAACTGTGAGAGACGTAATAAAACATTCAAATGTGATAAGAGTAGGAAGCCGATATAATCCGCTTAATGTAACATTTGTTTTTAATATATGCATGCGCAGTGAATATTGAAAATATCAGATTAAAAGATTTACAATACTAAATTATTTTTATTTTATAAAAAGCATTGTCTCCGTTCAAGTTTATCAAAATGTGCTACAGCGCCGCCATAAGAAGAGATAGTAGATAACACTTACATAAAACCTTTAGATTAACATAACTTTACGCAAATGCTGCAAGTACTAGGGAGCAAGACCCTTTCAAAAATACAGCAAAACCAAACGAAGTATTCTGCTGCCTTTAATGCTAGTTTTCATATGTTAATACTGGAGCATCAACTTTAAAGTGCTCTATCAGCAGGTACGTCTGTTGGTTCTCTTAGCAACGGGCATTTGGCGCACGCAGCTTTACCTCTTAGGAGGTTGTCTTTAGCTCTCGGCCTGTGTTCTTTGCTGTAGGGCGGCTGGCAAAAATTAAAACTATAACTCCAAAAGCACACTGCTATGGTTTCACTAATAAACAGCTAAACTTAGCTCGTGTAAACTGACAATAAATAAAGCGCTAGCTGACTCTAACATCACGGAGGAAGTAATTTAATCGTTACAGGCCGATTTTTGAGACTACAAAAGACAAATGTTTGATCGTCAAAGAAAGGCGACGGGTTGGGACAAAGTTTTTCTCAACGCCAGTCCACGAGCAGATAAAAAAGGCCATGCTTAAAAAAAAGTAGTAAACGAGACATTAAACTCTGTTCTAAACAGCTCACATTAAACAACGCCAAAATGTGTTTTTACTTTGTTTATGAGTCCAAGCACAAAAAGACCGTTGATATTTGGTTCTGATTAGTATTTTTTTATAATTAAATAATTATTTTGGCTTTGAAATGAAAGCACGCAGGCTAAGATTTATGAAGGACAAGACGAATTGTTTGAAGGATTGCTCGTGAGAGAGCGTTTATAAGAGCACTGTATGATTTTGATTTAGAAGTCATTGAGCCCAACAAACGTACAGGCAAGTGTGTTCATGCTATTTATCAAGTTACCAAGTTAAACTAACAATAGACCCACCGGTTAAAGTAATGTTAGTGTTTTATCGACTATGTAACAATAAATGAAGAAAATCTAGAAGGCTGGGTCCTTCGACTAACAACAGATATTCTTTCCTCTTATGACTTAACACCCGGTTGGGCAGACGAGCTGCTTACTCTGTTTTGACGCTGCGGCTGAAGAAGCCAAAAAGAGTGGCTCTGGTTGGGTCAGTGGCCGAAGTCTTAGAGATTAGATTAAAACAGGCTCTAGTATGCACCAATTGTAGGCAAGGCTTCCATTCCGCTACTCGAGAGTGGTTTCAAGAGAGCAAGTTGTAAACATAAAGAATGCAGACAACAAATGTTTCATGTGGTGTGTTCTGGATAGGTGATTCATGTCCGCGAAAACGCAGAAAGAGTGACTAACTATCGGCAATACGCCATAGATCTTAACTTTCTAGGAATATCCTTTCCTGTTAGTGTAGACCAAATTGATCAGTTTTGAAAGAACAAAACAACCCAATAACTGTTAATGTATGCACATGGGATGAGGAAAACAAATTGGAGCAATTTAAAGTGACCAATGTATCGTTCAACAATAGGCGAACCAGCTCCATATAAGGATGTGACTTACTCTATTGTTTTCGCCAGCAGGCTGCCCCCATTATACGATCATTTTTCGTGCTTAGTCGCACAATGAGAAGATTATTTAGCGCATACTTCAAAACATTGCACTAAACATAAGATTTCTGTAGAAAATTGTTTAACAAGAATTCAATGCTCAAGCCGCGCTTGAACATATATAAATTGTAAAAGTTCTGTAGGATGTAAGACAGAATAACTCCGCCCCGCCAGGATTCTAAAGTTTAGTTTTAAGAAACTGGAAACGGTGCAAACAAGTACATACGTAGTTACGCAGACTTCGAATCACTCATTGTTCCTTATGAAGGGCCAGCAGCACACCAAAAATTCGGGAAAACAGTTTAATGAGTAATCATCAGATTGGTTCATTTGCTTTTGTTATTGTTAGGTCGATGGCGTTTATTCAGACCAGTAATTATATAGAGGGCCAGATGCAGCAGAATACTTCTTAGAAGCTTGCAGAAGTGCGTAATGGACTGTTCTTACTCATCTAACTTATCTGAAATCATAATGACGCCTGAAGACCAACACAGTATGACTCAGCCACGCATTGTTGGATGTGCGGTTTTAAGCTAACGCCAAGAGTGTAAACCCACTGGAAGAGACCATGATCACATTGTGGGGAGGTTTTTAGAGGTTGCCAGGACACAGTAAATAGCAATCTTCAACTAAAGTTTGATCCAAGACATGGAAAGTGCCTGTATTCTTTCAAATCTTGCGTGGTTTGACTCTCACCTTATAATGCAAGCAGTAACTAGCGCTTCTTGGGTAGCATGCATTGCACAGAATCAGAAAGTACATGTGTTTCACTTTAAATACATGTCTTTTTTGTCTATGCAAACATGATGGGATCATTAGAGTCACTTGCTATGTGCCTAATGTCCTGCCCAAAACGGAATACTATTTTGACCTCAACTCTTGTAGAATGGTATGTTTACCTTATGAATACATTGAACAGTTGGGGGAAAGGTTTGTCGAAGATCAAGTACCGCCTAAAGGCGGTTCTTTTCTCGTCTTAGAGGATGGACCATCAGCGACTTGATTACCAGCATGTCAAGATGCGTGGCAGAAGATAGATGGTTAAACGATGGGAGGACTATCATGACTCCTACTTAATGGCCGATGTATGTTTGTTGGCGGACGTCTTTGAAAATTTAGAAAGACCTGCATGAATAGTACAGTTTGGATCTGCGCCATTATATTTCTGCGCCCGGTTGAGCTGGGACGCTTTCTTAAAGTTTACTGGGAGTACAAATGATTTATTGTCAGATTTACCAATGATCAGATGATTGAAAACGGATTGCGTGGAGGAATTGTATGGCGTCGCATCATTACTGTAAAGCAAACAACAAATACTTGGATCATTATTGATCCGAGTAAAGGTCTAACTATTCTTATGTAATTTTAGATGCAAACCAATCTGTATGGATGGGCTATGGGCGCAATCACTTCATTCGTAACTTCAGAATGTCCCGTCCGGTGATCCGAAAAAAAAATATTCAAAAAGCATTAAAGTGGTTGGCAGTTTAACCCTGTTCAACAGCGTGGTTTCATTTATAGAAGTTGACTTAGAATATCATCATGAATCCTTGGACCTGCATAATGACTATTCCATTAGCTCAGCAGAAAGTCTAAAGAAGGATCAAGGTACCGCCTAAATTGTGCATAATATTCGAGGCAAAAAAAATTATGTCTGTCATTAAGACTTCTGCAATTTAATTTAGGACAGGTTTGAAGTTGACAGGCGTTCTTTCGCCATATTTTGCTTTGATCAAGAACGTTCATGAACCATATTAATGAAGAACATGATCTTAGAACCAAACCACAGATGCTTCAGAAAAGACTCCTTTTTCTAGTTGATGAACTACAGCTGTTTTTGGGAAAGACTATGGGAGATCCGCACAAGCGTAAGTGTTTGGATTGGTCTCCAAGTAGAGAACGAAGCAATTAAGCTGACTTCTCAAAACCTTATTATCAGGACTTTAGAGTTTTCATGATCAGCTTTTTGGCATTATGATGAAAAAAAAGAAAGTTTAAATTTGGACAAACCTGTTATTTATTGGGTTTACTGTTTTAGAATTATCAAGCTTTTGATGTTAGAGTTTCTTTATGACTTACTTTAAGCCTCGTCTCCTGTGTCCAGAGTACTTTTACACGATACAGATAGTTTTGTTTATAGATATCCCTACTGAAGACATCTTAAAGAAACGGAAATTGGAAGAAGTGGCTAAGGGGCATGCAGGATGTATGATACATCGTTATCCTAAAGACTCGCCTTTACATTCCAATTACTAACTAGAAGGTTTTAGGAAAGATGAAGGTGAATTATCTGGAAAGGTGATAAGGAGTATGTGGGGTTAAGGTCAAAAGATAGTACAGTTTTTCGAGCCAGGTGAAAAGTGAAAATCTTAAGAAAGCAAAGGGAATATCTCGCAGTTGTTGTGCAGTGAAACATAATCACATGACAACTAAAAGAAGCATTGTTTGGCAAGAAAGAATTTTCATCTGACAACGTAAAACTGCGATCTAATCACCTGAGATCAACACATCAGTTGTAACAAGCAGTCGTTAGATTAGAACAAGCACAAAAAGGGTGTTGTTAATCAGATGTTTTCTTATGCAAGCGGGCCACTGGAGACCGTATATTAATTAAAGCGGAACTGTGTTGGCAAGGAATTATCTGTCAGTTCTTCTTTCACAAAGATCTTTGAGGAGATGGTGTTTTGTGGTGCTGTTTCTCGTAAATTAATACACAGGGCGGATCATTTTTACATTCTTTTTTTTTTCATAAGGATCAAAACATCCAAATTGGATCGGTTGCCCTGATGCGAGATGTCCCCTTCTGCTTCCCCGGTAAATAAAAAGGTACATTACTTTCAATACCATTCGTTTTTAGTTTGATGGATGAGACTCTCCTTCAGCAACATTTATTGTTTTTCTTTTGATTGCTTGTACTGGTTTTAGTCCTTTAATATTCTTTCATTATTCATTGCGCGTAGAACGAGGGCAGGTCTTCTTCTAACCAAGTCTGTGTTGCGAGAATTGTCAATATAGCTCTCTGTGATATGGTAGGAAAAAAGTTTTAAGCTGACTGTTTGTTAAAGTTTTCAAACTAAGCCTGTGATCTGTCGAACTCCTGGGATGCCTCTTCTAATCGTAAAACTCTGTGTTTTAACAAATAATTGATTCATTGGCCTTTAAATTCTTTTCCATCATCGACTGGAATCATTGGCGGATAGTTGGGGGCTCGTTGGTATATTAGTTGTATAGCAACAGCCAACAGCAGAAGCAATCTTTTGTGTTTAACGGTTCCGCATCTTTGTATCTTGAAGCTATGTCAATGATCTGTGAGTTGCGTACTTAATCTTTTTGTTCTAATCCTATCGAGGGTAATATTAGATGTTCCACTGACGCACATCAAAAATCTATTATCCCCTATCTTCGACGCGGAATTCACCGATAATTGTTTGTCACAAGTGCATTAAATCGTAAGATTCAACGTAGCGAAACCCATCCCTGTATCTCATTGCATAGCACCTCCCCGCATTCTTCTCCCCCCCCCCCCCCCCCCCCCCCCCCTTCTTCCTCCAATATGCGCACTCTTCTTTCCCTTCCTCCACACGATCAGAATGAAACACGTCACAATGTTACTGGAGGTTCAAGGCTTCACACAAATGCACGATGGGCAACTCGCTCCCCTTCTCTCACCATACAGCACCCCCCCTCCCCCCCTCCCTCCCCCCCCCCCCCACACACACATACACACAGGCACATGCGTTTGCTATGTAATATCACTGAAATCTGTGCGAATACAGTGGATAGACTATTCTATTCTAAAACACCATTCTTCAGAGCTTTTTCCAGGAAAACAGGCCTGTCCACTTCTGCTCAATGCATTTGTTAATGACATTTCAACTTACGTGCAGACGACGATTCTTCTAATTCGATCACAAACGACGCACCAAATTTTTCCGTGTCTGTTAGATGCACATGACATAATAGTTCTCTTCATCTACACAGCTTGCTTACAAAATAAATGAAACTGTATGTGTACAGCATTGAATGGAGATTTCAGAATCAATTTCACCAAAATATGATCCTAACTCTTGCATTCAAAGATAGGTCAAATATCACACAGATCACAAACCAGTACAAATTTTGCGAGATCGTTTTCGGTAAATTGGGCATAAGTGCCCAAGAGCATTTTGTAAAGTAAGCAAAGAAAACACTGCACACCCTGAAATGAACAAGAAAAAAATTCAAAAGTGAAATCAGACGTAATGATTCACCTCTGCAATATGCTAATTATACCAGTATCCATTTATTGGAGTTGACATGTGGTTCCCTCTACAGTCTTGACATGAGCAACGCAGTTCTCGTATTCAAACCCTTTTTTTCCGAGTTTATCTCTAGCACCACCACCACCACCATCAACCCCCTCCCCCTTCCTTCTCTACCCCTTCCCCCTACCTCTCCCCCCACCCCACTCCCACAAACACGCACGCAAACGCACACGAGTCTGCAATTTCAAATGCTTGCTTAAAATGCAGTGAGTCTTCCTGCCTCAGTTGAACATGATTGATGCCCAGTCAGGTTACAAACTGTACGCAGCCGAGTTTCTGGTTACACATAACAAAAGCAAACCACAAATCACACCTCTAACAGGGATCTGAAAGCATGCTTCAGAGGTAGAAAAATCCGACACTGCATTGCAAGAGTGCATCCGAAATATTCCACATGAAATGGAAATGATTCATATCTAGATGGAACAACACATGCCATGAAAAAGGAACTGGATTCCAAACAGACATCTGTCTGGACACAACAAAAAGGCGGCGCTTTGAGAATGCATTCTTTCAAAGAATTTACTGGAAACTTCGACTAAAAGTAAACGCATGACATTTTGAACGAAGACATGAAGTCAGTAGACATCGCTACAGTGGTCACGATCCACAAACAGAAAAGAATAGATACATGGACATTACAGATGGAGTGAGAAAAATGGTCAGTAGACATATATTATTCTCTGTGGTCTGGACATCTACTCCATCAAGATTGACCAGACCCAGACTTGTGCAAACAATGTTCGAGTGACATGCTCTGCTGTGATGCTCAACAAAGCCATGCTGCAAAATATGTCCGTGATTCCATGAACATGAAACGACTGTAATGGCTCCGTATATGGTGCCAGTATAAACTGTCGTTTAAACAAAAACTGTGCTCTCTTTTTGTATAATTTGTGATTGTCACGACCGACCCTGGAGGTCTGCCCTGACAGGATCGGTCTAGGTGGGAGTGAAGGGAGTGACTGACCTCACACGCTCCGCAAGAGACCACACAATAAAGATTACGATACAACACCCCATTATTCACACCAGCAAAATAAACATTCCAACACACGCACCATGCACGATCACAATAAAGCACTCCAACGCACACAACATGCACAATCACGATCAAGCACTCCAACGCACACAACATGCCCAATCACGATCAAGCACTCCCACACCCACAACATCACGATTATAAATAAATTTTTCTCCATACGACTACACGAACACAATTCAGCATTCCAAGCAAATATGACATATACAACAATTATAAAGAAATATTTTCCAGTATCGATCCTTCAAACACCATGAGTGCGTCCACATCCCTGCCCCTGTCAATCTGCTGGGAGCACCCTGTCGCACTAGTCTCTAAGCCGGGTTGGTTCTTCTCGCAGGGAGTCCCGCCCAAAGCCGACTCCCTCGACTCCCAAAGCGGGCAGAGTAGAGCTGTCCCGGGGGGGGGGGGGGGGGGGGGGGGGGGGGGGACGTAAGCGTTACTGAGTCCGACTGGTCCAGGCCGGCCAGTACAAGACGGCGCTCCCTAGCCAGTCCCACGGTCCCGATCCCAGTGCGTGGCCTCGACCACGCGTGCAACCATCCCGTCCGTGGTCTCACGCAGAACGTGCCTCGACCAGACACGTGGCACCATCCAGTTCGTGCTCCAGGTAAGCCCCCAGAGGGGGGAGGACGTAACTGGGAGTAGAGTCGAAGAGAGGAAAAAAAAGAAGACGAATTAAGAAGGAAGAAGGGTCCTGGAACCCTGCCTCAGTACCGTCCCTGAACATTGCTGTCAAGTTCTAACAGCCACTCGCAAGATGGCGAGGGAAAGTGCATTAAAACGCACACAGTAAACCCATTGAAACAAGAAGAGAACTGGGAAAGGGCATTTCTGGCCACTTCCGCCCTCACTCATTTCGGCGAAAGTAACCCAGAATGCCCCTTACCCTGTTCTCTGACAATAGACTTCAATAACTAAAAAATAACGATTATCTACAAACAAACGTACTGCGTAGTTTATCCGTTTTCAAACTAATTTACTAAACTTTTTAGATTTCATTTTGCTTAAACCTGTTTTTTCTTGGTCGTTTATTCATAACATCATTTCCGCGCAAACATTCTTCAAATGAGTTCTTGTCCTTTCATGTGAAATAGAACTAACTGTCTTTAACGTTCTCTAAATCATTTAAAAACCGATTATATTCTGGCATAAAATCACACACTTATCCCAGCAATGTCTTCCTCGAAAGCTAGTTTCGACAAAGTGTTTCGCTTTTTAACTATGTCTTCTTTCTGCTTGAACATCATCTATAATAAATATGTTTGCTTCCTTCAAAACAGCTATAAAAACTGTCTAACCAACTCACATCATTTATTGCTAGATCAACTAAATATATTCATCATCTGTCCATATAAACTTCTATTTCTGAATAAGCTTTGTCCATTTTAAGTTTGGCAAAAATCACAATATGATCAAAATTAAACGATAAAACTGTTTGGTAACAGGTTAAGGATAAATAGTGTGTTTCCACAACCGTGCCGTCTGTCCACAAATCAAATGAGACAATGAGGGGTTTTTGTCATAATAAAGTTTAACTGCTCCCATATTTTATACCTGAACTTAATCTAATCCATTATTGGTTTTTATCATACTCTCGTCAAAAACGTGTTCAATCTAATAAAACCCTATGAGCCTAAATGCGTACGAAAATCCAATTCATCTGTAAGATTGTTTCTATTTAGACTAATATTGATTTTGTTGCTTGTTGTTATGACAATAATATCCTCGCCAATGTGAAGAATGACGACCGGTAACTTTAAGTTTTTTCACGTCCTAAGTTTTGCCAGCTAATTAGAATCCTTTTTAGAAGACGTCAACTAATGCCCACAACCCCCATCCCCTTTAACAATCTATTAAGACAGAGAATTTCAAATATCATTGTGAACGTGTTCTCCTAATTTTCCATTTGCGTATGACTTAATTTTGTAGCAGCATCTTTCAAAACTGATTCTCTTCTGTGGAGGATGTACTGTTTTATTCCCATACGGCTTATTTCAATTCTCTTCTGACTATTGTCCTCTGCTAAGAACTTACATGAAGGGCCAAGTTGAATGCTTTTTCTGAACTTTTTTTGGCGCTAAAATATTAAATGGGCGTTATTGAATTCAATTTTATTTCCCATTCTAAAAATGGTTCTAAGTGCCATTTGAGGTCCAGGTTTTTCGAACTATTTTATATTCATACTGCCAACAATTATTTCCTCTAATTTGCGCAGCTGTTCTAGTTTAGAAACTTTTACTGTCGTCTATCCTCTGCGTTTTATAATCTCCATCTTTATGTACTCAAACCCTAACTAAGTGCCTACCTCACCGTTCTGTTCAAAGTCCGCACGTCCCTGGCAAGGTCTTTTAATTCTAATTTAATACACCTCACAGGCGCTAATGTAACTCCTGTTCTTCTGGCCCACGCACATTATTTTTTTATAGCGTATTATTGATTTCCAAAACAATGTGCAGTTATCACATTTTACGACTTTCCCCGTTTTGTCTTTGAATATTATATTACCTGCTCCGACCCTCCACAAACTAATCTTTAACTGTAAATTAGGGAATTGTAATAATTTCATAATCGCAATAATGCAGCGTTCCCTTACGGCAGAGGTCTTAAACAGTTGAGGCCTTCCATTAAAAGTTTTCATCATGCTTAGATCATCTAAATGAACATAGAGTAATGAATGTAAGCAAAATTGAGCGGGACTTTCCCCCTCAAAACGTATTTCATCGGCGAAACACTAAATTAAGAGTGGGGTAATGCTATTGTAAAGCCTAGCATTTTAGCTAGCTCTTTATCAAATTCGTATTTTGCTCTTCATGTTGGAATGTTAATCATTGTTTTTTTAATTTGCATTGTTAAGTTTAAGCGTAATGTCAAGTTACTCATTGCCTTCTTTTAGTGAGCAAAACCCTATAACATCAGTATTGTTAACTGTTTAACGGTCGTTAGTTTCTCCTTTCATATTTTTAATCTTATATCCCCTTGGCTTTAGTATATATTAAACCCATACGACGTTGTAAAAGATTTCATGAGCGCGACCGTGTTGGCCCCGCAATTGTTATCAATAGCATTTTCTAAAAACGAAGGCGTCCTGAGTTGTTCTTGGTTACCAAACTTTTTTTAAAACAAATTAAAAATGAGTGCGATTCAAAGATACTGACGACAAAATATTCTGTTGGGCCGCACTACAATCTTAAAAATATCAACAACTACAACCCTCGACATATCTGTGACCCAGAATGTCAGCTTTTCATAACAAGGTTAGTACGGCGCCATTAAACAGATATCTTAACCCCCCAATTAAAAAAGACACATCGCAAAGCGTGGTTTAGTCATCCGATGCAGTTTTATCAAATCCAGTATAAACATTGCTGTGTTTTTGTGCATCAACTGGTGTGAGTGTCGTATGCTGATACTTAATCAACCTGATCCTTGTGAGTCAGGTACAGATTTCATTTTTATTACACCTTTAGGCGTATTGACTGAACTGCGAGCGCATTACCAAATGACCAAACCGATTTTGAATCCATTCACAACTAATAGACAATGAAGCTTTTGAAAGGAACCTGTAAACGAAATTCAATATTAAACCAAGAAGACGGACTTTAACAAAAGTTGATCTTAATCATGGTCTAAGGCAACTCCTTATTTTTTTGGGGCATGCACAAAAGTTTAATTTGACTGGAATCTCCTTACACCATCTTTTCTTCTTCATTCTCTTTTCAGCGCAACAGCTTTTCACCCTCGGTCCTATAGAGCAAGATCGCATAATACATCATGGACAAACATTATCTTAGACACTACCAAAGGCCTAACAAGGGCGGAATAGAACGAATAAACGAGCTCTAATTCGTACTCAGCGTTTGGTGTTTGCTAGGTCGCAAGCACAGGCAAGATCAAGCTTAACTGATCCTTCTACTGGCTTTGACGCCAAAAACAATACTTAGCAAATTTAGAGGACGGCCCCATTAATTCTACTGTTAATTTGCCCTTCAAATTAAAAGGTACCAAAATGTTTTACAATACCAAGATCGAAAGTAGAACTTTGCTGTTGGCAACTACTGTTTATACATGGTTGCCATCTGACCTTAGCTCCAGATAGGAACACTAATAAACTATTATTAATGAAATTCTTATGCAGGCAAAAAATGAACAGAAGGTTGGAAAAGCGACCATAATTGCTGACAGTAAGATTCAAGCAGTAAAAGCACGCCCCAGAAATAAGTCATCCAATCCCCGCGGCCAAAGCCCAAAGGCCATGAAACTCAGCAAAGCTCGCGGACTCTGTTCGCGATGACCCATGAATATGAAAAGACCAGCGCTTGTTCTTATGGATTAACTGGCCTAGGATTACTGCGGTCTTTATTTTACTAATTATTAACCCAACTATTAAGAAACAAATGCCCATAAGTCTCGGCCATAAAGCCAACTACTTTGCTTGCAGTAGAACAAAAGCCAGCTGAACAAACTCCCCGATATTCCTGGAAAGCGTTCCCGGCTTTACCAGCCTTAATTTTTTTAATAATCTTGCAGATGATCAAGCTGTTTTTACCCAAGATTTATCAGGCGATGGCGGCGAGCCCTGGACTTTGACCCCACCGCCGCCAGTACACCTACAACCACGTGCTTATTGCAAATCCTCAGCTGTGTTATAACGCTTACTAAATGTACTCCTTGCCTCTCTAAAACAGTGTTCGGGATTCGTTCTGCTAGCGTGTGTCTTCATATAAAATTTTTCGGATAGTTTCTCTTATCTATCACTTGAGTTCGTAATTTGTCTCGGTTATATTAGCACTTCTAGTCTTGCTGAGCTTTTCTTGTCAAGATCTTTTAGTCTTGGGTTATTCTTTCTTTAATATCAATCCCTAATTGGCGTCATCAGCCTCAACGAGTTTTTCTTTTTCTCTTCTAAATGCTCATCTATTTCACCTCTTTTTGCTAAATTGTTTGTTAATTAGATTCGCCTCTGATGTTCTTAAAGTACATCAAGGCCGCTATTGTCTCCGCATGGGTACCGAGTCCTTTATAGTCTTTAAAAAACGCTGTTTCTTCAAAAACTGGATTCTTCTTGCTTCTATTACCATTATTAATTTCACCTGCTGATTGATTTAAGTTCTTTAAGTTCCATGTTTGCATTTGGTTATCTGTTGGGAGTTCTTGCAGTGTGGTTTGAAGTTTAGCAACTTCTCCGCCCTTAATTTTGGCCTAACAAGCCAAGGCGATTTTTTGTACGCTCGCAGGGAGACTATTTCTAATTGAGCCCACGGCTAAAAACTTGATGTCTTTGTTAGTTGTAAGCTGAACAAGTTGTCCTTGGTCGCTCCTCACATAACACCTGTACTTTTACTCACAATCATTAGTGTAACTATAAATTCGGGAGTTCTTGGCCTCAACTTGGTCTAATGATCTGAACCTTTACTTTCAGTTAATTTATAACCGACTTGTGTAATGTACTCCCGATTCTGCTAATTCATTATGCAATTAGACCCCGAAGTGGCCGCTCCCAAAGGGGAACACTCCATGTCGTCTCCCCGATCAAAAACATCATACTCTTCATCTTCAATGCCTGCCATGTATCTTTAATAATTAATTTTTTTATTTGTTATAATAAAAACATGTTACATGCATATGGCTCGATTCTTGACGCCGCATGAAGACTGGAAAAGAACCCTTTGGCGTGAAGGGAAATAAACGGAATATTTACTGTTCCAAATAATCCATCGACGATTGATGCCGATCAAATTCTTACTGTCAAATTCCGGGACCTAGTAGCGATGAAGTGATTGTGCCAGGCTCTGGCGCGTCTTACTTCAAAATAGTACTCGATCAAACAACAACACAAACAGACGTTGTCCAGAATTTGGGGCGGGCAAATGTTAAGAAAATTTTTATAAAACTTGAGGGTCAAGAAATATTTTCTTTACACAAGCAGACATATTTTTAACCTATACTGATCTATGGCTAACCGGAATGAACGGCTGATCTTGCGTTCAAGGAATCGAAAATGAAGAAGCACTAAAACATAGAATAGGCGCCTGAAGAAACTAAAAACAATAGGCACGGGCAACAAGTATGTAGCCGTAAAGTTTGCGTATGAAATCGCATTCCATTCCCTTAGATTTTGAGTGGTTAAAAAAGCGCAGCGCCATACTTTCCAGGAGCATAAAAGACAAGACTGTCATATGAACTAACTTTAAACTAATACAACCTGTTACTCTCAGAACAACAGACAACCGCAGCAATGTTACAGCATTTCTGACATCTCGTTAGAGTTTGACGTATGTTAGCAACCCTAATATAGCAATGCTGATTGAGCAACAATATCAGTCAAAATTAACAATATATTACGAATGAGTGGATTCATCATACAACATATCCCAGAAGCAGGGCAACACTAAGGAATTATAGTTTTAGTGTCGCAGCAAGATCGCTTAAAGGTATTTTATTTGCTGTGTGAAGATGAAGAACCGTTCAAAAGAGCAAGTGAAAAGTTTTTTTAATCCTAAAATAGCGAAAGTGCAATGTACAATTGATGGTAGTCCTAACCAAATCTACGCTAGCGGCTTAGACCTTATCATCATTTGACGAAATAAAAAATTGTTTGGGGTGGGAGGGGTAGAAGTCTAACAGCAGACCTTGTGTCTAAAGATTTACATCTTCACAATGTTAGGCTTGATGATTATTTAACAACAAATACGGTTTATGGATTGACCTAAGTCAACAGAGGAAATCAGTTGCATGGAAGCGGGAGAGCTGTGAGAGACGTAATAAACATTCAAATTGATAAAGAAGAAAAGCCGATAAACCGCTTAATGTACATTTTTTTTAATATATGATGCGCAGCTGAATATTGAAAATAACAGATTAAAAGATATACAATACTAAATTATTTTTATTTTATAAAAAGCATGTCTGTTCAAGTTTATCCAAATGTGCCTACAGCGCCGCCAAAAGAAGAGATAGTAGAAACCCCTAACATAAAAACCTTAGATTAACAAACATTACGCAAATGCAGCAAGTACTAGAGCAAGACCTTTCAAAATACAGCAAAACCAAACGAAGGTATTCTGCTGCCTTTAATGCTGTTACATATGTTAATACTGGAGCATCAACTATAAGGCTCTATCAGCAGGAACGAGTGTTGGTCTCTTAGCAACGGGCATAGGCGCACCCGCAGCTTTACCTCTAGGAGGTTTGTCTTTAGCTCTCGGCTGTGTTCATTAGCTGTAAGTGCGGCTGGCAAAAAATTAAAAACTAAACTCCAAAAGCACACAGCTATGGTTTCAACTAATAACAGCTAAACTTAGCTCGTTTAAACTGACAATAAATAAAGCGCTTGTTGACTCAAACATCACGGATGAAGAATTTAATCGTTTACAGGCCTGATTTTGATGACTACAAAAGACAAAAGTTTGATCTTCAAAGAAAGGCGAGGACAAGTTTTTCTCAACAGCCAGACCCCGAGCAGATAAAAAAGGAATGCTTAAAAAAAGTAAACGAGACATTAAACTCTGTTCTAAACAGCTCACATTAACAACGCCAAAGGGTGTTTATACTTTAGTTTATGAGTCCAAGCGCAAAAAGACCGTTGATATTGGTTCTGATTAAGTATTTTTTTTTTAATTTAAATAAATATTTTGGCTTAGAAAAGAAAGACAGCATGGCTAAGATATATGAAGGACAAGACGAATTGTTTGAAGGAATGCTCGAGAGAGAGCGTTATCAAGAGCACTGAATGATATTGATTTAGAAGTCATTGACCCAACAAACGTACAGGCAAGTGTTGTTCATGCTATTTCTCAAGTTCCAAGTAAACTAACAATAGACCCACCGGTTAAAGTAATGTTAGCTGTTTTAATCGACTATGTAACAATAAATGAAGAAAATCTAGAAGTCTGGGTCTCGACTAAACAACAGACTATTCTTTCCTCTAATGACTTAACACCCGTTGGGCAGACGAGCTGCTTACACAGTTTGACGCTGCTGCTGAAGAAGCCAAAATGAGAGGCTCTGGTTGGTCAGAGGGCGAAGTCTTAGAATTAGATTAACAACAGGGCTAAGTATGGCACTCGATTGTAGCCAAGGCTTTACACTCCGCCATCCCCGGGAGTTTTGGTTTTAAAGAGAGCAGTTTTAAACATAAAAAAGGCAGACAACAAATGTTCCAATTTGGCTGGCGTTCTTGCAAGGCTGCATCATGTCCTGGCGCGCGAACACGCAGAAAGAGTGACTAACTATCGGCCAATAACCCGCCCCCAAAGATCTTAACTTCGATTGGAATATCCTTTCCTGTTAGTGTAGACCCAAAAAAAAATTGATCCAGTTTGAAGAACAAAACACCCAATAACTGTTAATGTATACCCATGGGATGAGGAAACAAATTTGGCGGCCAATTAAAGTGTCCAAGAACATCCAACAATAGCGAACCAGCCACAAGACATGTGGAATTACCCCTATGTAATCGCCAGCAGGCTGCCCATTACACATTGATACCACAAGAGCAGATTATTAGCGCATCCTTCAAAACATGAACATAAACAGGAATTCTGTAGAAAATGTTTTAACAAGAATTCCAACCGCTCAAGCCGCGCTTTGAACATATAAACATTGTAAAAGTTTCAGTAGACTGTAAGACAGAACTAACTACGCCCCTCCGCAGATCTAAAGTTAGTTTTTTAAGAACTGGAAACGGCTGCAAACAAGTCCATACGTAGTTTACGAGTCTTCGACTCACTCATTGTTCCTTATGAAGGGCCATACCACAAAACTTCGAAAAACAGTCCTTAATGAGTAATCATCAGATTTGTTACATTTGCCTCATTTATTGTTTAGGTCGGATGGCGTTTATCTCAGAGCCAGAATTATATAAGAGGGCCAGAGCTGCAGAATACTTTCTTAGAACGCATGCAGAAAGTGGGTAATGACTGTTCTAATAATCTAAACAGTATCTGAACTCATAATGAACGCCTGAAACCAACAACAGATGACGCAGCCACGCATTGTTGGATTTGCGGTTAGAGCTAACGCCCAAAGTGTAAACCCCACAGTAAGAGACATGATCACATTTAGTGGGAGGTTAAGAGTGCAGCGCACAGTAAATGCAATCTTCAACGAAAGTTTGATCCAAGACATGGAAGCTGCCTGTATTCCTTTTCACATCTTGCGGGGTTATGACTCTCACCTTTATAATGCAAGCAAGTAACCACGCCTTCAGGTAGCATGCATTGCACAGTCCATCAGAAAAGTACATGTTGTTTCACTTTAAATAACATGATACTAGTTCTACGACTCTATGCAACCCATGATGGCTCATTAGAGGCACTGGCTATGTCTTAAAGTCCTGCCCAATAACGGAAAAATAATTTTGACTCCAACTCTTGTTAGAAAGTGTGATTACCCTTATGAATACATGAACAGTTGGAAAGGTTTGACGGAAGACACCCTTCCACCTAAAGGCGCCTTGCTTCTTTTCTAGTCTTTAGAGGAAAGGACATCAGTGAATTCCCGATACCAACACAGCTCAAGATGCGTGGCAGAGTTAGAAGTGTAAACGATGGAGACTATCATGGACTCCTACTTGATGGCTGACGTTTGTTTGTTTGGCGGACGTCTTTGAAAATAATAGAACGACCTGTCGATGAACTACATTAAAGGCCTGGATCCGTGCGCATTAAATTTCTGCGCCCGGGAGAGTTGGGGATGCATTCCCCCTTAAAGTTTACTGAGTACCAGATTGATTTGTTGTCAGATTTACCAATGATTCCAGATGATTGAAAACGGATTGCGTGGAGGAATTAGTATGGCGTCGCAAATCATTACTTGTAAAGCCTACAACAAATACTTGGACGAATATAATCCGATTAATAGGTCTCAACTATCTTATGTATTTCGATGCAAACAATCTGTATGGATGGGCAATGGCGCAATCTACTCCATTACGTAACTTTCAAAGGTACCACAGGCGGGAATCCGAAAAATATTCAAAAGGCATTAAAGTGGTTGAGCAGTTTAACGCCCTATCAACAGCGTGGTTTCAATTCTAGAAGTTGACTTAGAATATCCTCATGAACTCCATGCCCGTGCATAATGACTATCCCATTAGGCAGCAGAAAGTCTAAAGATGGATCCCAGAAACCGCCTAAAAATTTGTGCCTAAGCTTCCGAGGCAAAAAAAATTATGGTCTGTCATACAGACATCTATCAATTTTTATTTAAGACATGGTTGAAGTTGACAGGTACCAGTTCAACGCATAATTGCTTTTGCTCAAGAACAGTTCCTGAGAACCATACATCATGAAGGAACACTGAACTCAGAACCATATCCACAGATCTTCAGTAAAGATTTTTTTCAAGTTGATGAACAACAGCTGTTTTGGAAAGACTATGGAGAATCCCGCACAAGCGTAAAGATGTTAATTGGCCCACCAGAGAGAATGAAGCAATTAAGCTGACTTCAAAACCTAAATTATCAGGACTTAGAAGAGTTCATGATCAGCTTATTTGGCATAATGATGAAAAAAAAGAAAGTCAAATTGGACAAACCTGTATTTATTGGGTTTACTGTTTTAGAATTATCAAAGCTTTTGATGTTAGAGTTTCTTTATGACTACTTTAAGCCCTCGTATCCTGAGTCCAGAGTACTTTACACAGATACAGACAGTTTTGTTATAGATATTCCTACTGAAGACATCTATAAAGACATGGAAATGGAAGTAGCTAAAGGACATGCGGGATGGTATGATACATCTGATTACCCTAAAGATTCGCCTTTGCATTCAATTACTAACAAGAAGGTTTTAGGAAAGATGAAGGATGAATTATCTGGAAAGGTGATCAAGGAGTATGTGGGGTTAAGATCGAAAATGTACAGTATTTCGAGCCAGGAGAAAATCATTAAGAAAGCAAAGGGAATATCTCGCAGCGTTGTGCAGTCAAACATATCACATGACAACTACAAAGAAGCATTGTTTGGCAATAAGACTTTTCATCATGACAACGTAAAACTGCGATCTAATCTACATGAGATCAACACAACAGTTGTAACAAAGAAGTCGTTAGATAGAACAAACACAAAACGGGTGTTTGTTAATCCAGAGTTTTCATATGCAATCGGGCACTGGAGAACCGTAAATTAATTAAAGCGGAACTGTGTCTGGCGGAATTATCTGCAGTTCTTCTTTCACAAAAGATCTTTGAGGAGCTGGTTGTTTTGTGGTGCCAGTTTCTCGTAAATAATACACGGGCGGATTCATTTTTACAATTCTTTTTATTTCATATGGATCAACACTCCAAATTGGATCGGTGCCCTGATGCGAGTGTCCCCTTCTGCTTCCCCCGGTAAATAAAGGTACCTTACTTTCAAACCAAACGGTAATAGTTTGCCGGATGAAGACTCTCCTTCAGCAACATTTATTGTTTTTCTTTTGATTGCTTGTACTGGTTTTAGTCCTTTAAATTCTTCATTATTCATTGCGCGTAGAACTGAGGGCAGTCTTCTAACCCATTCTGTGTTGCGAGAATTGTCAATAAGCCTCTGTGATACTGGTAGGAAAAAAGTCTTTCAGCTAACTGTTTGTTAAAGTTTTCAACTAAAGCCTGTGATCTGTGAACTCCTGGGATGCCTCTTCTAATAGTAACTCTGTGTTTTAACAATAATTGATTCACTTGGCCTTTAAATTCTTTTCCACTCGTTGAATCATGCGAGGAAAATTTAAGGGCCTGTTGATATATTTTTATGGAAAGCACGGCAGAAGCACTTTTTTGTGTTAATGGTTCCGATCTTTGTATTTTGAAGCTTGTAAATGATGTGAGCGCGTACTTAATCTTTTTCGTCAATGCATCAGGGGAAAATAAGAAGACCCATTTGAGGGGTGTCTTGGGTATTGCTTTCACAAAGTGGGGTCTCTGTTTCTTTGGGCGCTGGTAAAAAAATTTTGCCAAATCGTTTTTTAGATACCATTCTTTTGCTGTTTGTTCACTGCTCCCTGTTGGTTAGCTTTGTTTTGCTGTGAACCCTTCCAATTTCCCTTTTGGGGAAAAAATAATTTGTTTTTTTTTATTCGCCAATATTATCGAACAAAATAAACGAGGGTCAAAAAACGAAATTTAAAACCCGATTTCTTGCATCTTTGTTTTTTGTGGTTGATAAAAGAAAATTTTTGGGGGGGAAATGTCTGGCCGGTTTGCTTTTACTAGAAATTTTGTTTTATTGCTTATCAACACCCTTTAAATATGTAAGCTGCACCCCCCCTGTCTTTTCAGTGTGTCATTAATAAAACAAATGCTCAAGCTCGCCTTTCATGGCGTCTTGTGCAGCTGCTAGTTCCTCCTTTGCTTTGTATGTTTTTTCTCTCGCATCATTCCCTTTTTAAAAATGCAAAATTACTGCCCAAAAAAGCAAGCGCATTCACCACAGCGCCCCATCATTATTGCGATGAAGCCTTTTTTATAAATGTATTTTTTTCTTACTATTTATTTTGTCTGGAAATTATTCCTTGTTGACTAAAAATCTTTCGGGAAAAACCGAAGCGCAATGATGCAATTATTTTTGGGAAACCCTCAAAGTCTAGTTTTCCCAAGATCTGTGGTTAAATTCTTAACAAGCTTTTCCAAGCATTGAGTACCCTACATTAACCTCCAAAAAACGCAGAATGGTATAAAAGGGTTTAGCACATTTTTTTTTTCGGTGCTCATTTTTATAAAATAAAATAATTAAATTTAATAAAAAACATGAACAGTGTGTCTACTACGCTACAAGGCGGCCAAAAACCTTTCCGAATTATAAATCCCAATTTGATAGCCAAGCTTTTTTTCCCCCCAAAAGGAGAGGTTGTATTTTTTGGCGCTGGGAAAAAACAAAACAGTTCCTCGGAACTGAATTCAGCATAGAAAGATTCAAAAATTCGCCGCAAGACATTTTAAAGTTATAAAGGATGAAGGCAGTGGGGCAGAATGGTGAAAAGTGTGGGGCAAAGGGTTTTCTTAGTTTGTACATAAATTGTCAGAGATTTGCTCCCATGATTCTGAAAAAGATCTTACGTATGATTTAACGCAAGATCCTGTTTTAAACAAAGTCTTAGAGTCTTGGCTGTGATCTATACTAAATTTTGGAAATTGTTATCGCCACGATCAGGGGGATTAAAAAACTTTTAATCATTAGATTTTTTTTCCCCTTCAAAAAAAAACGAGCTGGAAAATCTCAAAACCAAATCGGTGGAGAAAGTATCCAAGCCAGAAAACAGCAGAATCAAAAAAATTGAATGGGTGGAAAAAGTAACCCGAAAAAATCGGGGCGGTTGAGCAGGAAAAAATTAGCGGGGGAACAGACAAAAAAAATTAAGTTACGAAATCCCTATCAAAAAACAAACACCGCCAACGCCGAACAATTTTGTTAAATCCCAGTATAAAATCCATGAAAGGGCCAAAGTCTTATAAAATATTAACTTAAAACGTTGCCATTTTTGGCGCCATTGTGTGTTGGGGGCAGTTTTTGCGGCTATAAAATATATACCCCAATTGCAAACAGAACAAAAGCAATCAAAAAATCTGAACCATTAAATGCAAAAAAAAGACAACTGCCCCCAAAAAACCCCAATAACAAAAGACTTTTTGATCCTTTTTAATGCAAAAATATTTTAAATTTTTTTTAAAAAAATAGATCAGGGCGTATATAAAATGATAAAGTCAATAAAAAAAGAAGGGGTCTAAAAAAGCACCCATAGACCGAATTGAAATCAATGCGGTTGCTTGGGATGTAAAAACTTCATTAAAATCTATGCAGAGAACCGGGAAAAGACATCCTAAAGTGATACGTTTTTTGGGCGTGTGTACTATTAGCATCTACTATTTAAGATAAAAAATGCTTGTATTTTTGAAATTTAAGAAAAACTTATAAGAACTTGGTTGTATTAAAGGATGACTTAATCAAGAACTATTAAAAACTTGATCAAGAATTAATTAAAAACTTAATCAAGAAACTTATTAAGAAATTGAAGTAACTTTTTTAAAAAAATTGGGGGGGATTGGGGGGGGGGGTGTGTGTGGTGTACACAGGGGGTGGGTGGGGGGGCGTCGTGTGTGGGGTGGGGGTGGGGGGAGTGCGGCGTGGGGTGGGGGTGGGGGGGGTGGTGCGTGGGGGGGGGGTGGGGGGAGTGCGTGCGTGGGGGGGGGTGGGGGGACGTGCGGCGTGGGGGGGGGGGGGGGGGACGTGCGTGTGTGCGGCAGCCAAAAAAGTTAAAAGGACGTTTGAAGGGAACAGAGAAGCCCGTAACACAGCAATATTACAAATCAGAAATGCTTGGGGGAAATTCAAAGGGAGTCAACTCTTAAAAAAAACCCCACCGCTCGCAGGCAGTATTAAAAAAAGATCTTACGCAGTGGTAGCTCGTGCGCTTTCTAGGTCAAACAGGCGAGCTGCCCGATTGACCCGTATTGCTTGGGTGCTTTTAGCCGTTTTTTACAGTGCGCGCGCACTGTTGCTAAAAACAGCCAACTCTAAACAGCCCCAACCCCCTGCATAAACGGTATCTAAAAATAGATCTTACGTATGAAAACGGTTCCCCTGTGACTTTGAGCTCTAGGGTTTGGCGCTGGAAAACGGCTTGCCCTGTGACCCCTTGGACCCCTCAGGGTTAAAACCCCCAAAGAAACGGCTTGCCACGTAACCTTTAACTGCTCTGGGTTTTGAGCGCTGGAAACGGCTTTCCACTGTGACCTTTTACCCCTCGGGTGAAGCCGGGGTGTTTCTTCCCCTGCTGCGGATTTTAGAGGGTGTGTTGGAGTTGGGAAATTGGGGGTTTTGTGCGGGAGTAGTAATAATTTTTTTTTTCCCTCACTGCTTAAAAAATTAAATACAAATCCTTCCTCTAGAGTGACTTCTATGAAGAAAGACCCAAATGTAGAAAAACCCTTTTTGCATATGGATTCAACAAAGGCAATCTTCTTGTTTGCGAGAATTGAAGGGCCCCGCCGTCTCAACTCATCAAAGCATAACAAAATTTTGCATGGTCTCAACATGCCGTCAAATATTGCACTTAGAAATCTCCCATTCTTTGTTTTCCATGACAAAAATTTAAAAAAAACCCAACCCCGCACAAAACCCGGGAAATATTTTTCACTACCCACACACCTTCAATGACAATAAACCCGGTCTTGTGACGTGGGAACCTTTTAAAAAGGGGGTGACAGTAAAAGTCTGAACTTCCTAACGCACCTGGGGGCGCTGTCAACCTGAAAAGAATACACCCCCCCCCCCCCACCCCTCACCGGGAAGCCCAGTCTCCCGCTTTATTGATTTTTTGGCGCTTGCCGTGCGCTGTGTGCGAGGTCCGCCTATCTGTTCACATAGTTTTGTAGGGTTTTTCATCCCCATTGTATTTGAAGCATTTTTATGAAAATAGCGCCCTTACCCCACACTCCTCTCCATATGGTAGAGACTAAAAGGGCTGCCTAACCCCATTAGTTTGTTTGCAAACTTCGAATCGCCTTTTTGTTGATAAGGGGACACTTAAAGGCAAATGAAAAGGTTGAATTAGAAAAGTAGAAAAGATACATTTAATACCGATCAGCTTGCCACATAAAAAAACTGAATCTATAGTTAACAATCAAACAAGTTAATCAAAACTGAGAACATTTTTTATTGGGAAAGGGCAGCAAAAAAGTTTCAAAAAAAACGAATCGTCTGTTTACCCCGCCTTAAGAAAAAAAACGCCAGTTTTTTTTTTAAAATGGCTTTAGCTGCTCAAGCCCCTCCCAAAAATCAACGCGTGATGTTTTTGCTTCGGGCCCCTTTCAAAATGCGGCGCCATTTATTAGATAAGGAACCCCTTTACAATAGTCAAAAAGTATTAAAACAGTACATCTTGTTTCATTTCCCAAACCCAAAAAACCTTTAAGATAGTTCCCCCGTTACAACTGTTCGCCCACCCTTTAAAAATACCATTAAGCGCAATGAAGAACGAGAAAAAGGGGGCTCTCGTGTATAGCGAGGAATGTGTTTGCTTCGGGCGACTGTAAAATTGGGTTGCCCTTTACTGCTGATCAAATAATTCTTTCAACAAATACTCAACATGCAGTTAAAATAAAATTAAAGGCCTCGAATAACAAAACCCGTTTTCAGTAACGTTTTAGCCTTTTTAAAATAACACAATTAAAAAAGTGGTCCGCCAGGCGCAATCAAAAAACCGCCTTCTTTGCGCAGTAGCTCCAAACAAAAGACACCCCGGTGTGCCCCGTCGACAGCCCCGTCTGGATGTGACGACGTGGCAAACTAGCTTTTCCAAAAGTGGTGCAAACCCAACCGAGTGTGTTTGTTTAAACAGACAGGCTAGGTGAAACTGCCGCAGCCGTTAAAAGTAAATTAGTGATAGTTTCAGCCCCGTGTCAAAGTTTGTAGGTGGAAATTTTGTCGAAGAAGTGTGCGGATTTTTGCATTTAATTGAGAGGAGAAAAATGTGTGTTGTGTTGTGTCTGCTGCCCGCCTCCTGTCTTTTGTCTGTCTGTCCTCTCTTCTCTGTCTTTGGGGGTTTTGGGGTTTCTCTCTCTCTTTCCCCCCAGGAAAAGGCGGCTTTTAGGCCACTTTCGCCCAAAAACTCGGTGGAGGGTGAAAGTGGCTTAGAGTCGGCCTTTTCCTGTTCTCTACTACACTCAGTCATAAAGTAATACATTGTTGACTTTGTTGTTCAAACTACTCTGTTGTCTTGTGAGACATACCTTAGATTGTAACCACGTTGGAGATTTGTTGGTGTTGACTACACTTAGTCAAAAAAAAAGAAGAAAAGTTGCCGTAGGATTTTGTATTTCTCCTGGCCTCCTGTTTCGGGAATATTGGTACAGTTATTGACTACCTTAGTCATAGAGTTACATTTGTGGAACGTTACTACTCCGTATTTCCTTCTCGTGGGCGTGGGAATACAGCTGCAATTTAGCGGATTGGAGTTGCTGATACGTGTGAACTTACGCGGTTTCGTTCCCATTATTGGACTTTGACTTTTGTGGTTCTTCTTGTAGGAACTTGGACTTTGGGAGGAGATATTGTTGGTGGACCACTCTTGGTTCGTTGGATAAAAGCACTTCCTCGTGGTGTTTTGTTAGGGTTGTCCATGCGTGTTTGACTGACATCAAACCCTTACGTCATTTCTCATTCATTATCTTTCAGTGAGTGTTGTCATTCTCGGTGAGGGTGGGCTAACCATCGTGCTGGTGTTACCCCATATGACTCACTGATTTAAGATAGTGCGTTTTTCCCTTTGGAAATTTGGGGATAGTTCTCTTCAAGCCTAGTGACCATTCTCAGAATCTTGGATTTATATCCATTTGGTATCGTCCTGTACTGTTGGCTTGTGGTGGTCAAATACTTTGTGACCCTCGAAATAGTCGACCGTGGTACTAAGTGCGAGGTGGACACACACGTCGGAACCTTCGTGAGATTTCGTTCGTCAAAGAGTTCTGCATAGCTGTGCAAATCCTGTGTATCACTTAGTGATTCGGTGACTTCGTGTCTTGTGAGGTGTACTGTAAGTTATGGAACGCGTAGACGACGAGCGCCGGATCACACGTTCTCAGACTCGTGGTGCAGGAATCCTACCAGGGATGGGAAGCCCCATGACTCAGGCGACGACTGGCCCAACTACCCAGGTCGTGTTTTCCTCGGGTGGGATTCGTCCTCCAGTCACTGCAGTGTCCACAATACAGGAGATGACCCCTCCTGGGTCACTCTCTCCGAGACCTCTGCCCACTCCAGTCTCGGGACTTCGTCCTCCGCCGTACCTTCGAGACGACTTCCGCTTTCGGCCTTCGCCTATGCCTCGTCCACCTGGACCAGCACCCATGGATCCTCTTATGTTGATGAGGATTGAAAGGGAAGAAAGAGAGGCAAGGGAGAGAAGAGAGCGGGAGGAGAGAGAAGCCAAAGAAGAGAGACGATGGAAGATGGAAAGGGAGAAAAGAAAGACAGAGAGGGAAGAGAGGAGACTAGAAAAGGAAGAGAGAGAGGCGAAAGAGAGGAGGGAAAAGGAAGAGAGAGAGGCCCGAAAGAGAGGAGGGAAAAGGAAGAGAGAGAGGCGAAAGAGAAAGGGAGGTGGAGGAGAGGGGGTTTGGAGAGAGAGGAAAAGAGGTTGGAGAGGGAGGAGAAGGAACGGCGATGGAGAGAGGAGAGGGAGGAAAGGAGACTGGAGCGAGAGTCGAGAGAAAAGAGAGAACAGTTAGAAAGGGAGGCCCAGAAACAGAAAGAGTTGACTTTGAGGCTCGTTTGGTGGAGGAAAAAGAAAGACTCCGGGGCCGAACTGGTTCAACAGTTAGATACACCCGAAACACAGTCTGTGGTTGCTTCCGAGCATGGATCTGACCATCGGGAAAAGCGGATTTTCATCAGGGCGTGGTTATTCCGGTGGCTCCACCCAAGCTACATATGCCAGTGTACAGTGCCAGCGATAATATAGACCCTACATCGAGCACTTTGAGGCGGTTGCCGCTGCGTACCAGCTAAATGACCAGAGTAAAGCCCTTTACCTCATCAGTAGCCTGACGGGGAAGGCTAAGGAGGCGTTTGTAGACATTCCTCCCGGAGTTTCCTATACCGAATTAAAGCGGCTCTTCGCCGGAGACTGCACATGACTTCCGAGTCCTATAGAAAGCAGTTTCGCTCCATGAGGAAACCTTCAAGGAGACTTTTCACCAGTTCGGGGAACGCCTCCGGCGCACTATGGAATACTGGATTGAGGCCTCAGAGATGGAATTGAAGGATTGTTTCCTCTTGGAGCAACTCATGAATTCGGTATCTCAGGAACTGCAGTTCAAGTTGGGTGAGGAGAAACCAAAGACATTCGCCAGGGCAATCGAGGTTGCTGAAGCCTTCGCAGATGCGCGTCGTCACTATCGCATGCCTGCGCCAGGGATAAGTAGGAAACCCGCCGATCGGGAGTCACATGACTTCAAACCGTCGTCACCCTCCAAAAGCGATGTCCTCAGCAATTCCGGGAACGTCGGAACCAAGCTCAAGCTTTGCTTCCTCTGTGGGAAAAGGGACATTCGTTCGGGATTGTCCCAAGAGGAAGGACAAAACAAGACCCGGCGATTCGCACTTTAGGGTGGCATTTGGAGAGAACGAGGTCACGACCCCATCATATCCAACCTTCCCATCGGTGGTGTGTGGCAAGAAAGTGGAAGCTATCAGGGACACAGGAGCTACAGCAGTCTTCATTGACGAACAGCTAGTCCCAAGTGGGCACCTCGAGGGGAAGAGTGCCAAGTGCTAGGAATCGAATCATCCTTCAGGGCAACCCGATCTACAGCACTGGTAGATGTCTCTACGCCATACTTTGAAGGGAAGGTGTGGGCAGTCGCCCTTCAGCGACCTGCGTACTCCCTACTGATTGGCAATTCAGTGTGCTTTGAGGACGGTCAACGTCGGGAGATATCATCAGAGTTGCCAGCAGAGGTATTTGTGGCTGCCACCACGCGTTCCCGAGCACAGAGAGAGAAAGAGGCCCTGAAACCCCTCCTGAAGCCCCTGACTCAGCATGGCACTTTGACCAAGGATCCCTCAACTGTACGCAGTGTGCGAGCAAGGGATCCATCCCTCCCCAACATCCAAAGTCGCGGTCCCAGCTACAATGTTTGCCACCGAACAACTCCGAAGGGCCGGAACACCAGGATGCCTGTGGCGTTGTTGACATCAACAGGTTCTGCATCCTTGAGTAGGGAAACCATTGTTAAGACAGCGAAGGAGCAGACCCAAAGTGAGTCAAACATGCGCTGAAGTGAGGGCAAATGAGAGGGAGTCGAACACCAACCAGGACCGCTTCAAAGCCATGAATCGTAAAACACATCTCTGTGACAAAGGTGACCATGGATGTATGCAGACAGCAGAGAACGCAAAACATGTGAAATGGAACCCTTCTCTATGCAAAGGCATGACCCATTTTGCTGAAAGTCCTTCGGCTGTTCAGGACTACAGGGACGCTCGGGTGAATCAACTAGAAAAGAAAGTGGTGGGTAATTCCAGTGGATACGGACTGTTGCGCGAACAGACCATGAATGACTTGAAGGAAACCTTCCATGCCCTGTCCAAGGAAGCTTCTTGCAGTCAGCACGCATTGGAGCAACAACAGATTCACAGCTTTCAGGCCGAGATCACCGACATTGAAAGTGCTGACAGAGTTGGTCAACACTGAGCTGATCTTCCATGCCAAGGCCCTGGAATTCTGCGCACTGTGCTTCCAGACCCTGAACGTCATTGACCCAGGCGGTGACCTGGAGGAATTCAAGCTGCAGATGAAGCCAGCCGATGCAGTGCGTCAGGACACAGCGCGTATGGCTTTCCAGCAGTCCCTGAACAGTAACAACAGCAGTCGTCTTGCTCATCACCCTCAGTGCCACCACCTTGTCTACCCATCTCCAGTGCCCCGGTTAGCAATGGTGTGCCCAGAGAGGCACTGGATGATGACACATGACTATGAGGATGAGGATGATGAAGGCTGATTACCTCAGCCGGATGGAGTGCTGAATTAAGGTTCAGGAATGAAGAAAGTTTACATTGTATAAGAGTGTAGGGGGTACAGAACATATTGGAGGCTGTGATAGGCTGTGCCTCAGTGGCCAAGCCTCTTTGGTTGGGGGTATTGTCACGGACGTAAATACTTTTGGTTTGGAAGATAATTCATTTCTTCCCAAACCTGATATAAAGTGGAGTGTTGCCAGTGACCCTCTTCACTACATTGGCCGGGTGTTGACCAGTGTGTTATTCATGTCATCTTGGTACGCTGCGTCCGTGCATTTCGCTCCCCTCCTCCAATATTTCTCTTCCTTTTTGTTTTTTTTTTTTCTTTAAAGCTTTCTTTTTCTGTTCTTTTATCGTTTTCCACGTGGTTCATCAGCTGATGTCAGGTGACACAGGTGAGCTGTTTTGTTACTGGTTTGCCATCTTGGTTTGGCGAGTGGTGTGGCACTCGCTTACGAACCTTGGAGTCGGAGAGATCTCTATCTCTGCCAGCTGGAGCCTTCCTGCTTGAATCCACTTCGACGTGGGTTGCGTGGAACTGTCTTTCACCCTTCGGTGGGAAGGAAAGAATTCCGCTTGTAACCTCTGGGATCCCTATCCCTGCCAGCTGGAAGAAGCACCTTATGTCATCCCTGACCTGGAGTCCACTTCATTGGGGACCGTCACGGTTTTCGGCTGCCCTCCTTCATTGGATTGGGGAGCGGACCGTTTTCTTACCTCGCCCCCCCGCCATTTTGGACGGGAAAAATTTCGCCATTTGTTTCCGGCAGCTCCGGTCTTGGACTGGCTGAAGGACCAGCATCCCGGGACCTGGCAGACGCCATCCGGTATCCAGGCACAAGTCGCTGCACTGAGGACTGTTGAAGGTGTGCCTCACCCTTCACTGGGACATCTTCGCCTCGGACTGGAAGACCAGCCCACTGCGGGCTTCGCCCTTCTTAGGATCCACCTCCCACGGTGAACCTCCTCGGGCACGGGATAAGAGAGTCTTCAGTCGTGTTTTGGTGTGGTGTGGGTTTGGCGTGTGTGTGTGTGGGCCTGAAGCCGGTCACTGATTCGTTTTTTTTTCTTATTGTTTTGTTAACCCTGACTAGGTCCTGTTTGATGTATTATTGTTTCTAGTACTGTCTTTCTTCTGTTATTATGTTAATGCCTTTGTAGCGGGTTTAGCGGGTTAGGTTGGGATAGTAGCGGGATCCCAGGATATTGGGGTTTTTGGAGTTTATTCAATTTACTTTGTCCCCTAAGTCAGTTAGTTCTGAAAAGTGCTTTTCTCTTCTATGCCCCATTGTTGTTTTTTTTCTTTCTTTTCCTCGCTCGGCTGTTTTTTTTCTCTCTTCTTTGTTATGACACATACCCCATCTGGAGTGCTAGTGTGAGTGAATGATTGTAACGTGAAGTAAAAGTATTGTTGAAACCTCTTTCTCTTGTGGTCTGGTGGTGTGAGGATTGAGTGATCGCTCCGTTTCTGCCACTGCACATTTCCTGTTTAAGAACCCCCCCTGTCAGGTGCACTCGCACGTGACCCCACACACACACACACACACACACACACACACACACACACACACACCCCACACACACACACAAAACACACATACACACACACACGCACACACACACACACACACACACACACCACACACACACACACACACACACACGATAATTGTTTTCCTGGGGTCAGTGGGAGCAGGGGGGGTAGATGGGTATGGGAAAGAGCTAGCCTAGGTGTGGAAAGATCTAGCCTAAGTGGGGGAAGATCTAGCCTAAGTGGGGGAAGAGCTAGCCTCAGTGGGGGAAGATCTAGCCTAAGTGGGGGAAGATCTAGCCTAGGTGTGGAAAGATCTAGCCTAAGTGTGGGAAGATCTAGCCTAAGTGGGGGAAGAGCTAGCCTAAGTGGGGGAAGCTAGCCTAGGTGTGGAAAGATCTAGCATAAGTGGGGGAAGATCTAGCCTAAGTGGGGGAAGAGCTAGCCTAAGTGGGAGAGAGCTCGCCTAAGTGGGGGAAGATCTAGCTAAGTGGGGGAGAGCTCGCCTAAGTGGGGAAGATCTAGCCAAAGTGGGGGAGAACCTAGCCTAGGTGGTGAAAGATCTAGCCTAAGTGTTGAGAGCTCGCCTAAGTGGAGAAGATTAGCCTAAGTGGGAAAAGAGCTAGCCTAGGTGGGGAGATCTAGCCTAAGTGGGTGAAGATCTAGCCTAAGTGGGAGAAGATCTAGCATAAGTGTGTGTGTGTGGGGGGGGGGGAGTCGCCTAGGTGGGGAAAGAGCTAGCCTAAGTGGAGATCTAGCCTAAGTGGGAGAGATCTAGCCTAAGTGGGGGAGGCTCACCTAGGTGCGGGGGGAGAGTTAGCCTAGGAGGGGGAAGAGCAAGCCTAGGTGGGAGAGAGCTAGCCTAGGTGCGGGAAAGCTAGTCAAAGTGCGGGATGAGCTAGCCTAGGTGTGAAGAGAGCTAGCCTAGGTGCGGGTATGATCTAGCCTAGGTGGAGGAAGAGCTAGCCTATGTGGGGGAAGAGCTAGCCTAGGTACAGGACAATCTAGCTAGGTGGGGCAAGAGCTAGCCTAGGCGGGGCAAGAGCTAGGCTAGGTGGGGAAAAGCTAGCCTAGGTGGGGAAGAGCTGGCCCAGGTGGGAAGAGCTAGCCTAGGTTGGGTAAGAAAAGTCTAGCTGAGGGGAAGAGCTAGCCTAGGTGGCGGAAGAGCTAGCCTAGGTGGGGGAGAAGAGTAGCCTAAGTGGAAGAAGAGCTAGCCTAGGTGGGGAGGGAGATTAGCCTAGGTGCAGGAAGAGCTAGCCTCGGTGCAGGAAGAACTAGCCTAGGTGGGGTGGGAGAGTAACCTAGGTGGGGTGGGAGAGCTAGACTCGGTGCGGGAGATCTAGTCTAAGTGGGCGAAGAACTAGCCTAGGTGGGGTGGGAGAGCTAGCTAGGTCCGTGAAGATCTAGCCTAGGTTGGGTAAGAGCTAGCCTAGGTGGGCTAGCCTAGCCTAAAGTGGGGGGAAGAGCTAGTTTAGGTGAGGGAAGAGCTAGCCTTGGCAGTGGAAGAGCTAGCCAAAGTGGGGAAGAGCTAGCTAGGTGGGGGAAGAACAAGCCTAGGTGCAGAAGAGCTAGTCAACGTGCAGGAAGAGCTTGCCTAGGAGGAGGAAGAGCTAACCTAGGAGGAGGAAGAGCTAGCCTAGGTGAGGGAAGAGCTAGCCTAGGTCGGGGAAGAGATAGCCTAGGTGGGTAAGAGCTAGCCTAGTTGGGGAAGAGCTAGCTGGGCGGGGGAAGAGCTAGCCTAGTTGGGGGGAGAGGAGCTAGCCTAGGCGGGGGGAAGACCCAGCCTAGGGGGGGAAAGATCTAGCCTTGGTGGAGGAAGAGCTACCCAATTTGGGGGGGAGAGCTAGACAAGGAGTGGGAAGATTTAGCCCAAGGGGGGGGAAAAGAGCAACTCAAGGGGGGGGAAGAGCTGGACTAGGTCGGGGGAAATTTAGCTTCCCAAGGGGGGAAGGCTAGCCTGGGCGAGGGAGCGCCAAAGGGGGCAAAAGGCAGTTTAGGGGGGAAAGGCTAGCCGGGTGGTTTTAAGAGCGAACCCTAGGTGGTGGAAGTGAAGTTTATCTGGGGGAAGTTTAACAAGGTGGGGAAAAACCCAACCTAGGTAAAGGAAAAAAGTTTCTTTTAAGGGGGGAAAAAACCTAGCCTAGGTGGGGGGAAAGGGGGAGCTTGGTGGTGGGAAAGAGCTAGTAGGGGGGGGAAGAAGTTTGCCAAATGTAGGGGAAGAACTAGCCGGGTGGAGGATGTATTTTTGGGGGGGAAGAGTTTGTCTGGGGTTGGGGGCTACCCTAGGTGGGGAAGAGCTTTCCTAGGGGGGAGAAAAAAATTTTGGCTGGGTGGGGGAAGAGTTTACCTAGGGGGGGGAAAGAACAGCCTAGGTGGGGAAAACTAGCCTTGGTGTAGGAAAAACTCCCCTTGGGGGAAAACAAGCCTAGGTGGGAGAAAGAGGTAGCCAAGTTGGGAGAAGAGGTAGCCTAGGGGGGGGAAATTTTAACTAGCTTAGCTGGGAAAAACTGGCCTAGGGGGGGGAAGATCTGCCTATGTGGGCGAAAAACCACCTTGGTGGGGGAAAAAACTAGCACGGGAAAGGGGGAAGGAGTAGCTGGGGAAATTCTTCCCAAGGGGGGGGGGAAGGATCTACCCAAAATGTGGGGGAAAAAAATACCCTATTTGGGGGGAAAGATTTTAAAATAGGGGGCGGAACAAGCCTAGGTAGGCGAAAAAACTACCCAAAGGTGGGGGAAAAAACCTAGCCTTGGGAAAGGAAGAACGCCTGGGGGGGGAAGAACTACCTAGGTGTGAGAAGAGGTACCCTAGGTGGGGAAGAGGTAGCCTGGGGGGGGGGAAAATTTGAACTATTTTGCGGGGAAAAAACTGGCCTATGTGGAAAGATCTGCCCAATTTTGGGGGAAAAAACAAAGCCTATTTGGGGGGGAAAAATCTAAACTGGGTTGGCGGAGGATAAACCCCTAGGTGGGCGAAGAACCCTAGCCAAAGGGGGGGGAGGGCTTTCTGGGTTTGGGGTTAAAGAGCTAGTTTTGGGGGGGGAGCTACTCTATTTGGGGGGGGGGGGAAATTACCCTTTGGGGGGGGAAAAAAAAAAACCCACCAAGGGGGGAGAGCAACCCTAGGTGGGGGGGAAATTTTATCCATGGGGAAGGGGCTGCCTAGGGGGGGGAAAAAAAAAACCTGGGTGGGGGAAAGATAACCCTTGGGGGGGGTTTTAGAACTAGCCTTGGTGGGGGAAAATGACAAACCCTTTACGGAGGAAGACCTACCCTTGTGCGGGAAAAAAAATATCCGTTGAGGGAAAGAGCTAGCCTAGGGGGGGAAGAGCTACCCTGGGTTTGGGGGAAGGGGTTAACCCTTTTGGGGGGGAAAGGGAAACTAGCCAAAGGGGGGGGGGAAAAAGAGTTTCCCCTGGGTGGGGAAAGAATTTGCCTTTTTGGGGGAAGGAACTTTACCTAGGGGGGGGAAAAGCGACCCTGGTGGGGGAAGGTACCCATAGGTGGGGGAAAAATTTTCCTTTGGGGGGTTTAAAGAGTTTGCTCAGGGGGGGAAAAAACTACCCCTAGGGGGGTTTTGTAAAAAGCTAGCCTAGGTGGGGAGAAAGAAGTACCCTTTGTTTGGGGGGGAAGGGTACCCTAGGGGGGGAAGAGGTTACCTGTGTGAGCTTTTTTGTAAGCCCGTCCCTTTTTTCCTTAAACACTGCTTTTCCCTTAAAACGGGTTCCCAAAATTGGGCAAATATGCTACCCGTTAAAAGGGCCCTTTCCCAGCTCCCGGGGCATTTGGGGCCTTTAAACAGTAGCTGGTGCGGAGTCCATACTAAAGCTAACCCGGGAGAGTATCAAAAGGGAAAAACCTCTTTTTTTGAAACCCCTTGAAAAGCGGGCGTTTTGGACGGGGATCAAGATTTACTTGACGGTTTTTCCCGACCCAAAAAACACATGTAACAAACTTTTTCCTTTACTTGTAGTTATTTTCCTTTGTTTGTCATGCCCTTTTTCTTTCTTTCTTTTTCTAAGGGCTCATTTTTTATGCTCATAAACATTTAATTTTAAAAAAAAGAAAACGCTGGAAAAAAGATGATAAAAGGCAAATTTTGTTTTCATGTAAGACTATTTTGTTTTATCAAACACTTGGCGTATGAAATTTTTTTTTTTTTTTTGGGGGCCCAACCTCTGCGCCACCTTAAGGCATTTCCCCCAAAACCCCCAAATTCCCCGAAACCCCTTTCCCACAGCATACCCGGTGGCCCCCCCGGGCAGCCACGGGAAACCCACCCAATCCACGGGGAGCAGTCAATGTCAAGCTTTCAAGGGCAACCCCCCGGGGAAGGAGACACGCACGCTGCCGGGGTTCATTCAGTGGTGTTCAGTGGCGCCTGTTCTAAACAAACATACGAAAGGACACCCCCTACTAACCCCCCTACGACGCAAAATTTGCTTTTTTCGCGGAGCCGGCGTGATTTGAGCTCTCCCTCCGGAGGGCGCCCCCCACGCCCGCCCCAACGACAGCCCCCAGGGATCGCCGATCCCGGGTTTGGCCCCCCCCGACGGAAGAAAACCAAAGGCCCGGGAGGGGAGAGGGCCCTGGGAAATTGAGGCCCCCAATGAAGCAGGGCATGAAGGGCTACAGAACTTAGACTTTTTTTAAAACCCTGATCAAGGGGAATGGGGAAATGAATAAGTGAGCCGGTTTTCCTTTTGGGTTTCGGGGACTACAAAAAGGGGCTGAAACTCTACGTTTCCTTTCATAATAAATCCCGGGCGTAACCAGGCCCGAGAGATACGGGCACCTCATTTTGGCGGGGAAATTTGGGAGCAACAATTTTCAGAAACAAATCCTTTAAGTGGATGAAACTCGATGTGGGGTCCCAGATTTTCCCCAACTGAGTCCGCAAAAAACTCAACTTGGGAAGGAGCCTTGGGGGGAAAAAAAACCCACATGACTCGGAAGGGATTCGAACCACGACCTCCCTCCGGGGAAGTCCCGACGCTTAACCACTCCGAAGGGCCGGTGGGGGCCAAAATGCTTTTTTTTTCGTGAAAAATAGTGAGAGAAAACTTTGTACCTTTTATGCATTTTTTCGTGAAAGGTACATATGTTTTTCTCCCCCCTAAAAAATTTTTTTAGAGAGAGGGGGAGAGAGGAGGGGGAGAGAGAGAGGGAGAGAAGAGAGGAGAGGGGGGGGGGGGGAGGGGTGCAGGGTTTTCAATTCCTCCGTCATTACAAAGGGGGGGTGGGGTGGGGGGGGGGGGGGAGAATATTGGGGAAAAAACATAGGGGAAAGAAAAATTTTTGGGGGTTAAATTTTTAAGGCTTCACTAAGGGATAGGGGCCAACAAGGTCCATCTTGAAAAAGAACCATTTTAAACGCCCGCTCAAATTCTTTCCCTCACTGATTAGGACTTTTTCTTTAGATTATGATTGTGTTGTGATTTCCCGGGCTCAATTTGGGGATAAACCACAACCCCATAAAATTCTTTGGTAAATTTTCCCCACCAAGATTAAAAAAAGAGCCCAATAGAACTAAAAAGCAGCCAGTGAAAGGGTAGAAAAGTAAATCGGGAAGCAAACGCCGTAAAGGAAAAGGGGTTGGGGTAATTTAAATCGAAAATTAAGAAATTTTTAAAAAACTGGGAAACTTTCAGCTATGCCCGAAGGGTTATTTTTAAAGGGTGCAAGGGGGAAAAAAAAGGTTGTCCCTACAAAATTTGCTTTTTTAAAAAATCCAAGCATTTTTCAGTCGCGTGATGCTGAAAAAGGTAAGAATTTTTCAAGAACAGCCCTTTTGTTGAGTTCCTTAGAGTTTCCCTCGCCCACTGATTTTTAAAAAAATAAAGCCCTTGAAAAAACCATAGTGGGAGGGAAAAAAAAAATTTCAAGCAACCAAATTTTTCCATTTACCAAAAAATGATTTTAGGAGAAAAAAAAAAAAAAATGGGGGACCCTCGCCAAACCCCCGGGATGAAGAAGGCCGCTTGACAAACTGTGATAAAAATTTCAGACGAAGTTTCTGTTCTCAATTTTCGAAAACAGTTTTAATACTGTTTAAATGCGGGAAAAGGTGGCCATTTTCATTATAACCCACACAAGCTTTATTAAACTTTTTCTAAAAGATTTTGGGTTTTCTTTTCCGACAAAAGGGTTTTGAACCCATTTCACCAAAGAATTTTTTTGTCCTGCCCTCCCCCCCCTCTACTCTGTCCCGCCCTTTTATTTCCACAAATACCCTTTTTTGTGTCAAAGGGTTTCTTTCTGACCTTCTAATTTTTTAAAAGCTGTCATGCAATGTTGCTTACGAGCTTGAAGGGGGGTGGTGGAGAGAATATACTTTGCACATATACGTGTGTACATGCGCGTTTCATGAGCTTGCACTTTTTAGCCCTTCTTTTGGCTCTGCATACATTGTTTAAACTTCCTATGGTTTTAAAATTTTCCCATACTTTTTTTTGTTGGGCTCTAAATCTGTTTTTTTACACTGATATCCAGAAATCTAGAGACAGTTTTGACCTTTTGTATCATCTCATACTTTTTTAATTCCAGGGTTCCAGTGTTAAAAATTTACTTGGGGTTTCCCTCCATTGTGTGTGTGGTGTGGTGTGTGTTGGTGTGTTGTGTGTGTGTGTGGTTTTGGGGGTGTGGGGTGTGTGTGTGTGTTGTGTGTGTGTGTGTTGATATGGGGGGCCCCGCAAGTGCAAGCCATGCAAAGCTGTATGTGCACATTTTTATGTGATAATTATATTTTCTCCACCACCCCCACCCCCCACCCCCTCTCAAAGTCATAAGCAAAATCGTATGCACGTGTAAGGGCATAGAAAGGTTTACAAAAAAACGGGTTTCACCCCGCTGTAAAACACATAAAAGCTCGATAGGCAATGTTGAAACCCCAAAAAGTAAGACAATAAGCTCGATAGGCAAGGGTTTCCCCAAAACCATAGCGTAAGAAACAAAATGCTCGATAGGGAATGTTGCCAAGCCATTGCTGTAAGACCCCATAATGTCAAAGGGAATTTTTTGACACCCAAAACTGGGCAAAAAACCTCGCCCGGGTTCTTCTGGACAGGCTCGTCCCATCCCTTTTCTTTAAAAACCCCCCAGAGAGCCCGGGGCTTCAGGAGAAAAAAAAGGAAAAACTGACATGGGTTTCGGGGTGAGGCCGATCCAAAAGAATTAGAGAACAGAATATGAAACCTTTTTTACAGGTTTATAGGGCCTCCCCCGAAAACCCTTTCCCCACATGCAGAGGGGAAAAACCTGAGGGGAAAAAAAAAGACCAAAAGGGGTGAAACCCCAAAAAATTTCCCGCAAAAACTACCAAAAACTCCCCGAAGGGAAAGGGGTCAAATCAAACGCAATGGTGATTACTCTAAAGAATTCCCAAACAGCCAAAGGAGTGAAGCAAGGCGCGTATTTGCCCCCACCTCTTCGGGAATCTTTTCAGCATAATGCTGAGAGGAAACAAAGGGAGATTTAAAAGAGGGGTATATATCAAAATTTAGGGGCCGCGGGAGGGGGATTCAATTTTTGAAGGTTATGGGGCCCCCACGGGAAAAGGAAAACAAAAAAAAGCTAAACCCCCGGGGGGCTCTTTACATTTGACTAGCCTCCTGGCACACATCGAAGAAGCCCCGCAGGCCTTGGAGACCGCTTTTTAAAAGAAACCAAGGGATTTGGTTCTGACGATAAGTCTGACGAAAAATGAAGTCCTCCCCCAAAAAGCAACAGGGGCCGCGGACCTGTCCCCAAAAAGCAAAGGGGGGCCATTTCCCCCTTAAAATCGGTAAAGCTTTCCCTACCTGGGGGGAGTGTCCCTATCGAACGACGCCCCACGGGACCAAAGATGTGGGGAAAAAACCGCCTCCAAAAGGGAAGCAGTGCATTTGCCGCCCTTTCCCAAAAAAAAGTAGGCAAAAACCCCTCCTTGGGGGAAATCCACAAACATGCAAGTCTGCCCAGGGCTGTACTGTCCCATGCAAGGCACATTACCCGGGTGTCTGGGGGAAAAAACATGCCCAAAACAGTATTCTATGGGGGTTGGGCCAAGGCAAAAAGCAATACAGGTTTCCCCCACAGAAAAGATTCAAGCCAACTGAAGAAAAACAAATATCCCAAGGGACAAACAACCCCAAAATTGGGGGGGCAGGCAGCACAGATAAAGGAAGCTGGAGACTTTAACTCTCAGGGGAAAAAAGAAAACTTCATGGGAAAAAAGACATCAGAAAATGCAGGAAAAGAAGGAGAAGGAAAAAACCCAGGCCTCAGCCCCAACAACGCAGGCCAGATCTACACCTGCCTACAGTGCCACAGATCCTGTAGATCACGAATTGGACTAATTAGTCATCAAAGGGAACTTCCACTAACCTTCGCAAGCGAAGAAATAGCCATCATCACACCATAGCTGTATGGCAGGTTCAGTTTCATTTTCACCAAGGAGGCGTCACTGCGTGCGAACTAGTCCACATATGCTACACCACATCTAAGTTTTGAGACCACACTATGCATGATTTTAAGCTGATGAATAAACGAACTAACAACTAAGATGAAAGAATTGAAGAAGACGGTCTCGTGGCTACGACTTAGCAGATGTCTGACCTACACATTAGCCCAATGCGCTGGTCAGACCTTGAGCAAGGCATATAATATACATAGGGTGTACACACTTTCTGCTGTGGAGCATTGCACATAGTGCTGAAGGAGAGGTGGCAGATCAACCAGAGAGGGACACTGATATGAGAGGTTAGTGTCAGATGGCCTAGTCAACCTTCCAACCCTATGGGTGATGGCCTGTGTGCGGGGGACGGCACCTGGAGATGTGGAGCAGTCTGCGATGGTGCACTGCCTGACGGTGATAACCTTGGCGTGGGAAATCATTTTTTGTGTGGCAGCATGGTTGGGATTGGGCTGAAAAATTGCCCTCTGGACCATATCAGGGAGAACCTGCTCAGGGACTCGTGCACCGCTCCAGCGACGTCCGTCTTACTCCCAATGTGTGGCGGCCTTACGTGGTACAGGATCATCGCCACCCGAGCATGAGAAAGGCCTCTTCACAGCCCTGAAAGCAGAATCGTTGGGGTGTTTTTTTCTTTTTTGGTTGTTCTTTTTTTGGTGGAGAGGAGGGCGATTGATGGAGGGAGAAAGCAGAATCGTTGGGGTGTTTTTTTCTTTTTGGTTGTTCTTTTTTTGGTGGAGAGGAGGGGCGATTGATGGAGGGAGGCGAAGACCAGCAACGCCCCAAATCAGCCAACAAACACGGAAAGTGGTAGAAAGAAACTCGTGGAGAGCGTGGCAGCAGAGAGTCCTCAGAAGAGAAGCCCCCTTCAAGCAAGTGTTTCGGCTCTTATCTTCTGACACTCTAGGGGGTTGGGCCACACCCGGTTCATGAGTCCGGATGTCCCTCTGCTGCACCGTTTTTCCCATCTTGGGACGAGCCAGGGCTGGGATTCGAACCCATGACCCTCTGGACATGCTCGTTTTCCACTTAATGACTCGCACTCTAACCACTGAGCTACTGGGGCACCTGATATTTGTAGGGACATTTAAGCCTTATGAAGTTCACTTTTGTTCCTCATTGACCAGATCCAGCTTGAACACCTCTCTGCCACTTCTGCCATTACTTTCAGGACTCTGTTTTTTTCCCTCCCTGCAACTGAGAGCTGTTTCATGAGGCTGTATGCAGACGTTCCTACAAACCCCCTAGCTCCAATTTCTGCAGTGAGGACTTTGACCTGCTAGCCTTCTGTCCTCAGGCTGTTTGCCAGATCAGCATACTTTTCAATCTTGTAGATTTGAGCTGCCTCCATTCTGTTCTCATATGGCACAGTGAGCTCGATCATGATCAGCTGCTTGGTTGACTGAGAGTGGACTACTATGTCTGGTCTCATGCCACTCTTGCTGATGATCTCTGGGTGACTCTTCCATTCTGGGAGGTCTGCAGTGCACTCCCAGTCATCTGCTCCGTCCAGCAGACTCTGTCTGCATGTTCAGAGTGGCACTGTTGTCCTTGGCCATGATTTGCTACCTCCTGCCGTGAAGAATGTTGCGGTGCTTTTGGAGTCCTGATTAACCCTTTTGTGGTGTTGGTACTGGCCCAGACTGCTTGTACAATCTCTTTGAGCACTTGGTTGTGCCTCCATGTGTATCTTCCTTGAGCCAGGGCTACTTTACATGAGCTTAGGACATGCTCCACTGTTTGTTTTTCATGGCAGAGGGGCATGCAGGATCGTCTGTTTTTCCCCACTTCACCAAATTTGCATTTGAGGGCAGAAGGTCATATGAGGATCTGAGAATGAAGCTGATCCTGAGAGGGGCTATGTGCCAAATGTCATTCCAAGTACGACTTCTTTGGAGTGCATTCTCCCACGTTGGCTATTGCCCTTGCTGGCTCTGCTGGACTGCTTTTTGGAGTCTTTTTTTTTGGTCTTCTTCTTCTCTCATCTCCTGAATCATCATGTCTCTTTCGGCCTCTTTGACTCTTTGACCACCATTCAGTTTTGGTCACCGCCAGTCCTTGTCTGTTGGTCTGTGTGTGTCCTGTTATTTCTCTGATCTTGGGACTTTCTTTTGCGAATCCATCGCCTCTTGATTGAACTTCCCATTTTCTGCCTGTCTTCACCTTGGGCTTGATTGCTTCTACCACCTTGTCTCCTGAGTCCTCCAGCATGCTTTGAAGTCTGATCTTCCCTGCTTTGTATTCCTCTAGGATGGATTTCAGTGGTAGTTTCAGCTTTGCTTGGCGACAGTACAACGCTATGTCAGTGAGACAGGGTGGGACACCAAGCTATTTCCTTGTGAACTTGTTGATTTTGGCTTTCATTGCCTCCACTATGCTGGTGCAGATGTCGTATATCATCAGAGTCCATAGGAGCTTTGGTATCAGCATGAACTACAGACACCAGACCTTGTATTTGCCAGGAAGTCCACACTGGTCAATGGTCTCCAAGCCTTCTTCCGACATCTGTTTGGTTTCTTTTGCTCTTTGTGTATCTTTCAGGGTATCATCATACCATCTTCCAAGGCTCTTGACTGGCTCTTCTGTGACTGTTAGAATGGCCTGGTTGGCAACACTGAAGACACAGATTCGGCCACTTTTCCTTTCCTCAGTGAGAGACTCCGTGATTTCTTTGGCTTTAAACTTCATTCTGGATAACTATGTCGTCCAGCCTCTCCAGCACATGACGTGTCTCGTCTTTTCTGGATGAAATCACTGTAGTGTCATCCATGAAGGCCTTGAGAGGGTGCATCTTGTATCCATCGCCAAGGTCTGTTTGTCTTGCGTTGCTCGTTGCTGCTTTCAAGATGACTTCCAATGCCAACACGAACGGTATTGGGGAAATTGCACAGCCCATTGCAATGCCCACTTCCAAGTTGATCCAATCTGTTGTGTACTCCTTGGAAGAGAACAGCATTGAGACGCCATTGAAGTACTTCTTGAGCATGTCGCAAATGTTCTTTAGCACATGGCACATCTCAAGAGCCAGCTGTATCATCTCATTGGGTACATGTCTATATGCGTTTGCC
>JAFLJL010015128.1:42500-75000 GCA_018398815.1 Conus ventricosus | reverse complement strand
AGTAGCCTGGTATACAATGTTGTTGTGGAGACATTTATTGTCTAGTGGGCACTGCTCTTTTCTGGTGCAATTGCAAGATTTCCTTTCTTCACCCTTCTTTGCTGTGTTGATTTTCATTTTGTTGGATGCGTCAATTAGGTTTTTAAGGTTGGGCATACATGAGTACGATAGTTTGACAGTGTTTTTGTTAAATATTTTGGACAGTTTGTGTTCTTTTGGAAATGAAGTTGTTAAAATTTTGAAGAATTCTTTCCCTATGTTTGTTTTGAGTTTCCCGTCGTATGGGGGGTTATACCATATGATTTTTCTTTTCCTATTTTTCTTGCTTTTGTTTGTGTTGTTGTCTGGGTTGTATTGTAATTTGTAATTGTATCCACTTGTTTGTAGTGCCTCCTGGTATTCTGCTGCTGCATTGTTGAACACTCTCTCATTGCATGACAAGTTTGATAGCCTCTTGTTTATGCCATGGGGTATGGTCTTTAATACAGATGGTGGGTGGTTACTTTTGGTGTTTACATAAAGAGGTGTGTCGTTGGGTTTCTTGTATGGTTTATATATGTGATTGTTGAGATCCAATGTTATGTCTAAGTAGTTCACTACCTTTTTGTTTGCTTCAATGGTAATCTTTAAGTTGTGGTTTTGAAAGATTTTGCATAGTTCTTTCTTCTTGTTTTCGATGGTTCTTGGGTTGTTGGTCAGTGCAGCAAGGCCATCGTCTCTGTATAGTCCGACTTGTTTTCCGAGTTTTTTCTTGATGTTGGACAGCATGAATAGTCCGACCAGTTCACATGTTTCTGCACCATCATATGATCCCATGGTTACGTCGAATGTTGAATTTCGGTTGGTTTTCCTGATCCAGGTTTCATTTTTGCTGTGTAGTAATGTTTTCTTGGTGTGGAGAATGATTTCCATTTCTGACCCTGTTATGTCTGTGTGGTTACTGGCAAACTTCAGGGCTTTGGTGAGTAGTTCCTCATCTATAGATGGGTAAAAGTCAACTATGTCAAATGTGATGAATACTGTATTACTTTGTTTATTGAGTTTTTTGAACCATTGGATAACTTCGTATGTGTTCTTCCAGAGGTTGTATTCAGAGTTTGATTTTACGTTCTTTATTATTTTTTCCAGAATTTTCTTGCTTATTTTGCCCAATTCAGATTTGGATGGGTTTATTAGTCTACATGTTGGATTGTTATGGAAATTAGGCTTGTGGTCTTTGAGTGTTATGAAAGCTTCTTTTGTTGCTGTCGCTTCTATCCTGTCACTTAGGTCTATGCGCTCTGCAAGTTCTTTTTCTTTAGTGCGGATACTGTCATGTATATTTTTGTCGGCTTTTTTGTAGTTTTTCTGGATGTTTTTGTCAAGGAGTTGAGAGTATTCTTCTGGTTCCATTTTGTAGTAGTTGCTAGTTTTATCAGCCTTCACAATATTTTTTTGTCATTTTGTATTTGTTTTATTTGTTTTTTTAGTGTTGTTTGGAAACCGTTGTTAGATTTTTTTAATTCAATATTGGTTATCATTCTTTTCATTTGATCTTCAAAGGGTTTCATTTCGTCTATGGCTGGTGGTGATCGCCATGATTTGAAATCGTAGGTGCTTTTATCCTCTTTTTTTGCGTTTGGGTTCAGAAAAAAGAATGCTTTCCATCTCATATTGTGTATGAATTTTTCAGTTTGTTCTATTAATTTTTTTAGGTAGGATTGCGGATTGGAAATGGTATGTTTTTTGTTGACTGTCTAAAATTGATTTCTTCCATTTAAAATCTTTTAGGTCACAGTGCTCAACGTGAGGAGCGATTAAGATCAAAGTGATTAAAATACCCAAAATGATTTTTTGAGTGCTCGACCCCTTCGGGAGCAACATTTGTTAAAATAAGGTACTAAAAAGAGAAATCGACAAATTTGTTTCTAGCGGCGTTGCGCTGTCATCAGGATGGTTTTTGTTTGCCCACCGCCGATGTTATATAGCGTGTGGGCTCACGTTTGCGGTTGTTTGCACGTGCGGGTTGGCTGCACGTGTTTTTTGGGGCTTTCAGGTTTTTGTTTTGGATGTGTTCACTAACAACGATTTCCATTTATGCCTGCAGTTGTTTACTATTTCTGTTTTGGTGTTTAAAGTTGCTAAGTGTGGTTTGCATAGTATTAACCATTTTTCAGTTAAACATAGGTTGCACCTTTTTGAAACATTGCTGTATGGTGATGCTCTTTTTACGATTTTCCAGGATATATTGTAGCTTGTTTTTGCGTCTTTAAGTTTCCAGATATATTTGCTCAATTCTGTGTGGTTTTTATATTTTTCTGTATTAAATGACTGTTTGTGGTTTGCATATCTGGTTTTGAAGTGGTTTTGAGTGATCCCTATGTATGTTTCTTTTTCATTTTCTGATGTCACAGTAGCCTGGTATACAATGTTGTTGTGGAGACATTTATTGTCTAGTGGGCACTGCTCTTTTCTGGTGCAATTGCAAGATTTCCTTTCTTCACCCTTCTTTGCTGTGTTGATTTTCATTTTGTTGGATGCGTCAATTAGGTTTTTAAGGTTGGGCATACATGAGTACGATAGTTTGACAGTGTTTTTGTTAAATATTTTGGACAGTTTGTGTTCTTTTGGAAATGAAGTTGTTAAAATTTTGAAGAATTCTTTCCCTATGTTTGTTTTGAGTTTCCCGTCGTATGGGGGGTTATACCATATGATTTTTCTTTTCCTATTTTTCTTGCTTTTGTTTGTGTTGTTGTCTGGGTTGTATTGTAATTTGTAATTGTATCCACTTGTTTGTAGTGCCTCCTGGTATTCTGCTGCTGCATTGTTGAACACTCTCTCATTGCATGACAAGTTTGATAGCCTCTTGTTTATGCCATGGGGTATGGTCTTTAATACAGATGGTGGGTGGTTACTTTTGGTGTTTACATAAAGAGGTGTGTCGTTGGGTTTCTTGTATGGTTTATATATGTGATTGTTGAGATCCAATGTTATGTCTAAGTAGTTCACTACCTTTTTGTTTGCTTCAATGGTAATCTTTAAGTTGTGGTTTTGGAAGATTTTGCATAGTTCTTTCTTCTTGTTTTCGATGGTTCTTGGGTTGTTAATAGAACAAACTGAAAAATTCATACACAATATGAGATGGAAAGCATTCTTTTTTCTGAACCCAAACGCAAAAAAAGAGGATACAAGCACCTACGATTTCAAATCATGGCGATCACCACCAGCCATAGACGAAATGAAACCCTTTGAAGATCAAATGAAAAGAATGATAACCAATATTGAATTAAAAAAATCTAACAACGGTTTCCAAACAACACTAAAAAAACAAATAAAACAAATACAAAATGACAAAAAAATATTTGTGAAGGCTGATAAAACTAGCAACTACTACAAAATGGAACCAGAAGAATACTCTCAACTCCTTGACAAAAACATCCAGAAAAACTACAAAAAAGCCGACAAAAATATACATGACAGTATCCGCACTAAAGAAAAAGAACTTGCAGAGCGCATAGACCTAAGTGACAGGATAGAAGCGACAGCAACAAAAGAAGCTTTCATAACACTCAAAGACCACAAGCCTAATTTCCATAACAATCCAACATGTAGACTAATAAACCCATCCAAATCTGAATTGGGCAAAATAAGCAAGAAAATTCTGGAAAAAAATAATAAAGAACGTAAATCAAACTCTGAATACAACCTCTGGAAGAACACATACGAAGTTATCCAATGGTTCAAAAAACTCAATAAACAAAGTAATACAGTATTCATCACATTTGACATAGTTGACTTTTACCCATCTATAGATGAGGAACTACTCACCAAAGCCTGAAGTTTGCCAGTAACCACACAGACATAGCAGGGTCAGAAATGGAAATCATTCTCCACACCAAGAAAACATTACTACACAGCAAAAATGAAACCTGGATCAGGAAAAACCAACAGAAATTCAACATTCGACGTAACCATGGGATCATATGATGGTGCAGAAACATGTGAACTGGTCGGACTATTCATGCTGTCCAACATCAAGAAAAAACTCGGAAAACAAGTCGGACTATACAGAGACGATGGCCTTGCTGCACTGACCAACAACCCAAGAACCATCGAAAACAAGAAGAAAGAACTATGCAAAATCTTCCAAAACCACAACTTAAAGATTACCATTGAAGCAAACAAAAAAGGTAGTGAACTACTTAGACATAACATTGGATCTCAACAATCACATATATAAACCATACAAGAAACCCAACGACAAACCTCTTTATGTAAACACCAAAAGTAACCACCCACCATCTGTATTAAAGACCATACCCCATGGCATAAACAAGAGGCTATCAAACTTGTCATGCAATGAGAGAGTGTTCAACAATGCAGCAGCAGAATACCAGGAGGCACTACAAACAAGTGGATACAATTACAAATTACAATACAACCCAGACAACAACACAAACAAAAGCAAAAAAAATAGGAAAAGAAAAATCATATGGTATAACCCCCCATACGACGGGAAACTCAAAACAAACATAGGGAAAGAATTCTTCAAAATTTTAACAACTTCATTTCCAAAAGAACACAAACTGTCCAAAATATTTAACAAAAACACTGTCAAACTATCGTACTCATGTATGCCCAACCTTAAAAACCTAATTGACGCATCCAACAAAATGAAAATCAACACAGCAAAGAAGGGTGAAGAAAGGAAATCTTGCAATTGCACCAGAAAAGAGCAGTGCCCACTAGACAATAAATGTCTCCACAACAACATTGTATACCAGGCTACTGTGACATCAGAAAATGAAAAAGAAACATACATAGGGATCACTCAAAACCACTTCAAAACCAGATATGCAAACCACAAACAGTCATTTAATAAAGAAAAATATAAAAACAAACAGAATTGAGCAAATATATCTGGAAACTTAAAGACGCAAAAACAAGCTACAATATATCCCGGAAAATCATAAAAAGAGCATCACCATACAGCAATGTTTCAAAAAGGTGCAACCTATGTTTAACTGAAAAATGGTTAATACTATGCAAACCACACTTAGCAACTTTAAACACCAAAACAGAAATAGTAAACAACTGCAGGCATAAATGGAAATCGTTGTTAGTGAACACATCCAAAACAAAAACCTGAAAGCCCCAAAAAACACGTGCAGCCAACCCGCACGTGCAAACAACCGCAAACGTGAGCCCACACGCTATATAACATCGGCGGTGGGCAAACAAAAACCATCCTGATGACAGCGCAACGCCGCTAGAAACAAATTTGTCGATTTCTCTTTTTAGTACCTTATTTTAACAAATGTTGCTCCCCAAGGGGTCGAGCACTCAAAAAATCATTTTGGGTATTTTAATCACTTTGATATATATTATATATATATATATATATATATATATATATATATAATATATATATATATATATATATATATATATATATATATATATATATATATATTAATGTAGTTAAAATACCCAAAATGATTTTGATAGTGCTCGACCCCTTGGGGAGCAACATTTGTTAAAATAGTTTTTTTAAGAACAGAATCTACAAATTTGTTTCGAGCGCGTTGCGCTGTCATCAGGATGGTTTTTGGTTTGCCCACCGCCGGTGTTATATAGCATGTGGGCTCCCGTTTGCGGTTGTTTGCACGTGCGGGTTGGCTGCACGTGTTTTTTGGGGGGCTTTCAGGTTTTTGTTTTGGGTGTGTTCACTAACAACGATTTCCATGTATGCCTGCAGTTGTTTACTATTTCTGTTTTGGTGCTTAAAGTTGCGAAGTGTGGTTTGCATAGTATTAACCATTTTTCAGTTAAACATAGGTTGCACCTTTTTGAAACATTGCTGTATGGTGATGCTCTTTTCATGATTTTCCAGGATATATTGTAGCTTGTTTTTGCGTCTTAAAGTTTCCAGATATATTTGCTCAGTTCTGTTTGGTTTTTATATTTTTCTTTATTAAATGACTGTTTGTGGTTTGCATATCTGGTTTTGAAGTGGTTTTCAGTGATCCCTATGTATGTTTCTTTTTCATTTTCTGATGTCACAGTGGCTTGGTATACAATGTTGTTGTGAAGGCATTTATTGCTCAGGGGGCACTGCTCTTTTTGATGCAATTGCAAGATTTCCTTTCTTCACCCTTCTTTGCTGTGTTGGTTTTCATTTTATTAGATGCGTCAATTAAATTTTTGAGGTTGGGCATGCATGAATACGATAGTTTGACGGTGTTTTTGTTGAATATTTTATATAGTTTGTGTTCTTTTGGGAACGAGGTTGTTAAAATTTTAAAGAATTCTTTTCCTATGTTTGTTTTGAGTTTTCCGTCGTATGGTGGGTTGTACCATGTGATTTTTCTTTTCCTGTTCCTGATGACAGCGCAACGCGCTCGAAACAAATTTGTAGATTGTATATATATATATATATATATATATATATATATATATATATATATATATATATATATATATATATATATATATGTATATATATATTTATATATATTAACGAAGCACTTGAGGCTTTTAACCATTGTATAAAAGATGGAGCAGACTTTTTTGAAAAACAAATTCACATTGGTAAGTGCGTGGAAGATGACGACTGGTATTACAAGGAATGTCATGCTGCAAAGAGAACTGTACGCAATTTATTGTAGACATTTTAAGTTGCACAACTTTGTGTATAGCAAGACATGAATATAAACAGTTGTTAAAGAGAAAAAGAGAAGCAATTCAATGACACTCTATTAACCGACTTATTATAATCAAACATAATTCTGGGAATCGGTGCGTAAAAAATCTACAACAAGAAGGCAGATTTCGAATGACACTAGTATAAACGATTGGTATGTACACTTTTAGACAATTGTTAAAAGAAAGGACAAGTTTTATTGATGTTCTGGTTGAGGGAAAAAGTAACAGTAGGCAAAGTGCTGATAATGCTGTAAAAATGATGATGATGATGATGATGATGATGATGATGATGATGATGATGATGATGATGATGAAAATGACGATGGTGACGGCGCAAATGATTTGAATCAACCTATCTCAGTAGAAGAAATTTTGATTGCGTTCAAATCACTGAAAAATCGCAAGGCTGCCGGTCCCGATAAAATCATAGGGGAATTTATTAAAAATGCCTGCAAATCAAATTTGGTAATGGAAATTTTGGGGTTTTTTTTTTTTCAATTCTCTGTTTGATAGAGGCACATATCCTGAAAGTTGGTGTGAGTCAATTGTTGTGCCATTCTATAAAAAGGGCAATGTTACCAATCCAAACGACTACAGAGGAGTCTCGTTGTGCAATGTTTGCAGCAAACTGTACAGTGCAATTACAAATAAAGACTGCAAGTGTGGTTTGAGGACAAAAACATTACAGATGAGTTTTAAGTTGGATTAAACAAAATCGTTCCACCATAGTCCACATGTTCACATTATTGGCTTTCATTCAAAAACGATTTTGTCTGAACCGTAATTTGTATGTTGCTTTCATCGATTTTGAGTAAGCGTTTGACTCTATTGATAGAACTATACTTTGGCCTATTTTGTTAAAAAACGGTATTTCATGGAAAGATGAATAAATGCATTATAGTATGTATGACCGTGTAAAGGCAAAGGTACGATGCGGTGCTGCTTTAACAGATGATAAAAAAATCAGGTGTTAAGCAGGGTGATGTATGCAGCCATGTTTTGTTTTCTTTATGCATTAATGAGCTGGCTTTGGAGGTGGCAAACTTAAGAAGCCGGAATAGCTCAGTTGGTAGAGCGCCGGACTCGTAATCTTGGTGATCCTGGGGTTGCGGGTTCGAACCTCCGACGGGGCGTTTCGGTACAGGGGGATTTTTCCCTCGGAGTTAACATTGGTTCTGACTCTATTTCCCATACAGTCCTTCGAATGGGACTATAAACCAAGGTTCCGTGTGTGAACGCACGCATAACATCTTGCACACACGTAAAATCCCATCACCAACTTTCGGAAGAGTAGGCCAGTTTGGCCGTTGGTATGGATGACACGTTACACATAGCATGCACCCTGCGTGAGAAATGGAAAGAATGAAGGCAGTAAGGAAAATGAGTGATCGATATTGAACGATACTGACTGGATGACACGGGAAACGACTGAATGAAGCGCCGGCTGGCAGCTCTTCAGTCGGCACTACCCTGGTAGGCAGCCCGTTGTGTAAACGAGTGTTGATTGTAAAGTGCTTAGAGCTTGGTCTCTAGCCGAGAATAGGCGCTATATAAGTATTCATTAACATTATTATTATTTAGAAGACATGGTGCCCTTTTTTGTAAATGATGTTATGGAATATTTATTCTACTTCTTGCTGATAACGTTGCGTTGATGTCTGAGACAATAATAGGCCTCCAGAACGCAATTAAACAGTTTGCAAAGGGCAGCTGATTCACTCCACTGAAAGTAAATTTGAGTAAAGGTAATACAATCGTTTTCAAAAGAGGGGGTTACCTTTCCCCTCGGAAAAAAATGAACAAATGACGGGGCAAGTATGCCTGTTGTAAATGTATATAAATATTTAGGTGTATATTTCTCTACGCGACTGAGTTTCACTTTCGCATGTAAAGATATTGCTTTCAGAGCCAAAAATGCATTTCTATGTTTTATGAAGTTGTCGAAGCTGAATAATGAATCTCTTATTTTGTTTTTGACTGTTTGATGCTCAAATCCTGCCTATGCTACAATACGGGGCTGAACTATGGGGTCTTGATGCTGCCGCTCCACGATGTTAAAAGGTTCATTTATTTGCTTTAAAAAAGTGCTTGGGTGTATTGTCACAAACCCCAAATGATCTTGTGTATGGAGAGACTAACAGATATCCCATATCTTTGCACTTTACTGTTAAATCAATCAAGTACTGGCTCAAAATAATACTGATGGCTTAACATAGATCACCCCATAACGCTTATAAAATGCTGCTAGAACTAGATGAGAGAGGCAAGATGAACTGGGTGTCACGTGTTAATGCGAAACTATATGAATATGGTTTCGGGCACGTATGGCTTAACCAAGGTGTCGGAGATATGAACAGTTCTGTTCGTACCTTTAAAGGAAGACTAATTGACTGTAGCTGACGAGACTGGAATGTTCATGTTAAAAATAGTGACAGGTTTAGTTTTTTGTATAGAACATTCATTGATATGCATTCTCTGCCAACGTATATGTCAATGACTATGGACAGGCATTTGAAGTTTGTGATGACAAAATTTAGAGTTGGCGTTTCTGATATTCTTGTTCATCATTGCCGTTATAGACAAGTAAATGCCTCTGATCTGTCGTATCCATTATGTCGACAGTCAAGAGAAGATGAAGTGCATTTTGCATTAACTTGTCCACATTTTTAAGATATAAGAGAAGGGCTTATTCCTCAAACATTTGATGCAAGACCTTGCTTATTCAAGCTTATTTTGTTAATGTCATCTGCAAATGAAAACTCGTTAAAGCAGTTCGCAGTATTTTCATTGGAAGCTTTCAAACGGCGAAGCACCTGCGCATTGTAATCATTATTGTTAGTTTTTGTAATTCGACTTTATTATGCTTCATGCATCTCCTCTTCTGGGGGGCCAAGGCCTGTAAAAATAAAACATCTGAATCTCTCTCTCTCTCTCTCTCTCTCTCTCTCTCTCTCTCTCTCTCTCTCTCTCTCTCTCTCTCTCTCTCTCTCTGTCTCTCTCTGTCTCTCTCTCTCTCTCTCTCTCTCTCTCTCTCTCTCTCTCTCTCTCTCTCTCTCTTTTCAGATACGCTAGGCATAGTATTTCGAGCTGAAATTTGCTATCAACCAGCAACACAAATCTAGTAATGGATTTATGTCTGAGCCTTTGGAGGTCATAGACATCCCTGTCACAACCACCCTCGGTCTAGGTGATGCTGCCCGTGGCAGTCTTTACTAGCAGCTAACCTACAAGAAATTGCACTGCGGATTAGAAAGAAAGAAAGTCAGAAAGGCAGACAGACAAGCAGACAGAAAGAAAGTAAAAAGAAAGAAAGAAAGAAAAAAAAAGGAGCAAGTGAAGAAAATTGAGAGAGAGAGAGAGAGAGAGAGAGAGAGAGAGAGAGAGAGAGAGAGAGAGAGAGAGAGAGAGGAGAGAGAGAGAGAGAGAGAATGACGATCCAATTTGTGAGTCAGATTGAAAAGTTCAACCAATGAGAAACTAGAATCGACTTTGTGTATTAGTGTCTTTTTTTCACAAGATAAACACACAAACACCCACATCCGCCCACCCACCCACCAACACACACACACACACACACACACACACACACACACACACACACACACACACACACACACACACACACACACACACACATTACTCTTCACTTTCCATGAATCAACGCATGCAAATCCCTCTGCCCATATCTTCACCCTCTTCCACCCACAAATTCCCAGCCCAGCCCTCCACAACTTCCACGTGGACCCTCTCCTATTTGTTACCTCCCCCCTCCTCCCCCTCCGCCTTCCCTTTCCTTCTTTTTGTTCTATATAATCTATTTCCTCCCCGGGTCCACTGAAAAGGAAACTCATCACGTCGATGTACCCCCCTCTCTCAAGCCCAGCCACCGCCACCTAACGACGTTGTTACCACATTCGGGTCCTTCTTGCTTTGGACCGCCTGGCTGGGGAGGCCACTCCAGTTGTCTGTAATGAGTTACGTGACACGATACGAGAGCAGGGATTGATTGGCTCTCAGTTTGGTCACGTGGCGTGACAACGTTGGCGAGTGGGTCTAATGATAGTTGATGAGGGATGTGGCCGAGGACTGTTTTAGATCCAAAGGGTCTGCCAGGATGCTGGCATGAATCAAAGGGTCTGCCAGGATGCCGGCATGAATCAAAGGGTCTGCCAGGATGCCGGCATGAATCAAAGGGTCTGCCAGGATGCCGGCATGAATCAAAGGGTCTGCCAGGATGCCGGCATGAATCAAAGGGTCTGCCAGGATGCCGGCATGAATCAAAGGGCCTGTCGGGATGCCGGCATGGATCAAAGGGTCTGTCAGGATGCCGGCATGAATCAAAGGGTCTGTCAGGATGCCGGCATGAATCAAAGGGTCTGTCAGGATGCCGGCATGAATCATGGTGAGGAAAAATGTGCTGTTGCTTTCTTTATGGAATATTCGTGTACCTTCACAGCTTCAGGAATACAGTTTTTTTTTAAAAAGACAAAATATGAGAAAGAAAAAGGCAAAAGAGAAAAAAAAGATAGGACAATGACAATGATAATAACACATAGTTCAATTACACTCATGCCTGTGTCAATGGGAGCATTGGGAAGGAGGAAAACAAATAAATAGGGGTGAAAAGATATTAAAGAAAGGAGAAGGAAAGATCGAATGATGGAAGAAAGAGAATACAGGAAAAAAAACAAACAGGAAAGACAAAAAAGTAACAGAAAAAGAGACGAATAGTAAAAGAGTAAATAAAGAGAGAAAGAAATCAAGAAGGGAAGAAAATAGGGCAAGAAGGGAAACACACAAAAAAAGGAAATAATGAAGGAATGAACGAAAGGGCAAAAGGAGAAAAGAAATATAGAACAAAAAAATGATAAAGCAAAGAGAGAAGGACAAAGAGAAATTTGTTAACAAACGAAGAAGGAAAGAAAGAGGAAAACAATATATAAAATTGAACAAGGAAAGCATCAAAGGAAAACAGAACAATTAAAAGAAAGAAGGAAAGAAGAAAGCAAAGAGAAAATCCAAATAAGCCACTATGACCCCAGTAACATTTAGAATGATCATAATTACTACGATTATAAAAAGCATCTTTGTCGTTTTTATTCTTAATGAAATTACTGCCAAAAGAAACATCATGGAACATTACTGGGTCGTTCAAAGAATGACTTTGTGGCAATATTTCTAGCGTTGTGAAGTTTGTGTGTGTGTGTGTGTGTGTGTGTGTGTGTGTGTGTGTGTGTGTGTGTGTGTGTGTGTGTGTGTGTGTGTGTGTGTGTGTGTGAAAGAAACAATAGTTCCAACTGCATAGCTGTTATAGAATGGAAAGATCTGTTTTCACAGGGAGAAAATTGTCACAGTCAAAAACGAAAAAACATTATCCAAAAAAGCCAAGCTGTTTTACATGGGACATTCTTTTTATTTTATCAAACAGATTTCAAACTTAATAAAGATAAAAGATAATAATGAATATCTGCATTGTAATAAAGCAGTAGCTTGAATAGAGTATTTTTCTGTGCATGACTAATAACATGCAGCCTGTGAAGACTTGCTGAACAAACAAACAGCCAAAATCCTACAGAGACAACGGGTGATCATCTAATACTATAGACTGCAACAGTCATTATGCATGAAACACTCTAAGTGTCGTAAGGAACATTTCAAATATAGATGAGTCATATCGTTAGTGAAAAAAAGTGCATCATTATCTTCATGAGGCTATTTCCATGCATATTTTTGTGATTATGTTGTTGTTGTTATTACCTTCACATGCTCCAGTGACTGGAGTTGTACAGAAGAAAGAAGCGGATTTGAGCAATAAAAACGGACGCATATAAGCACTTGCATGGAATTCACAACTTACAACACACTTAAAGCAGAAAAAAAATCCGTGGTGACCGTAAACAACCACAGTACCAATTTATCAAACACTAGAACATAAACTATATGTAAATGAAATCAAACGATTAAATGTATGCAATTGCATTTATCAATACCCCACCCAGAAAGCTAGAACCAAAAAAAAAAAGGAAAAAAAAAAGAAAGAAACAGACGCCCTGGTAGAGCTTGGAATTTGGAAAAAACACAAAACCAGAGCTGCAACAACAACGACAAAGACATGCTCCATGGACTGGATAACTTAACATAACCCCTCTCTCTCAAGGCTTGCCATCGCCATCTTAAAGACCGTGTCACCACATTCGAAGCTGCCTTGCTCTGGGCCGCCCTCGCTGCTTAGTTGGGGAGACCACTCCAGTTGTCTGTGACAAGAATTGTGTGGCATGACACAAGAGCACAGACTGCTTAGCTGAAAGCTGGTAATGTGGCGTGATACGTTTGCCAGAACTACAGATAGTGGATGAGGACTTCTTTTTTTTTTTAAAGATCCAAGCAGCATGTCGGCGTTTTGGCGTAGCTTACATTAATGAAAAAAGGATTCTTGCTTTCTTTATCCTCGTTCGGCTTATCCTTGTATCTTCACCGCTTCCGCATTTCCTCATTTGCGCAGTTCAGGAAATAAGAGAAAGGAAGAAAGAAGGAATGAGAGAAGGAGAGACACTGAGAGGAAAGGAAAGACGACAAGAAAGAACGCAAGGAAAAAGGAAAGAGGGTCAAGAAAAAGGGGAGGGGGAAAAGTAGAAACAAATTAGAAGCAAAGACAAAAAGAAAGGAGAGTGTGGGAAAGACGGCATTCAAGAAAGAAACAAATAAGGAAATAAAGGAGAAATGAATCAAATAGGAAAGATAACAGATAGAAATAAAGGAGAAATGAATCAAATAGGAAAGATAACAGATAGAAATAAAGTAAGGAGAAAGCAAGGAAAGAGAAAAAATAAACAGGAAACGAGGAAACACATAAGGGAGTAAGAAAGGAAAGAAGGAAAGTAGGAGAGGAAAAAGATAGATGGAAGATAGAAAGAAAGAAGGACAGAAAAAAAAGAAAAAAAGGGGGGAAGGAAAGAAAGTAACAATCCAGGAATGATAAACGAAACTAGACAGGACAATGGGAAGAAACGAAATAATAGGAATTAAGGGTTGAAATATGGAGAGAGAAAAAAACGACAGTAAGAAACACAAGAATAAAGGAACAAAAAAGAAGTAAGGCGGGGAGGAAGAAAAAAAGATATAGGAAAGAAAGACAAAAATACAAAACAAAACGAATGGTAAAAAGACAAGAGTAAAGAACAAAAGAGAAGTATGGGAGAAGAGAAATGAGGAAAAAAAAGTAGGAACGAAAGAAAGGAATCAACATAGAATGATAAAATAAAGAAAGAAAGGTAAAAAGGAAAAATGCATAATCATCTAAAGAAGTATAACCTGCGAAAGGCACCCTGCTGTTTTAGCATTCAGCAGGAATCTACTTATTATCATAATGAAGGGTATCCTTCGTCATTTTCATTTTGATAGTCGTTATCGTCATGGACGTCATGGAACTATTAGATTAATATTCGCTTTGTGGCAATATTTAAGGATATTGGGAGAGAGAGAGAGAGAGAGAGAGAGAGAGAGAGAGAGAGAGAGAGAGAGAGAGAGAGAGAGAGGGGAGAGATTCGGATTCGGATTCGGAATTCAGAATCCCGTTTATTTTCATTAGGCCAAGGCCCCTTATGAGGGAATGTGAACAACAAAAGAACATTGAAGCAGCACTAGTTATGACTTAACAAAAACATAACAAAGGTGATACAAACAAAATTCTTAAGATGTGGCAGTTTCTCTGAACTTGTATGCTTTTGAAAGAAACATTGAAAGACCTCTAACAACTTCAACTGATTGAGAAGACATCAATAAACACAATTTGAATAAACTCGGTTGACTATAATACTTAGGTTTGATGAACTTTTCACGAATACTACTAAGAGCAGGACAGCAAAGAACAAAATGTATTTCATCTTCTTGTGCTACTTTACATAATGGACAAATCAGATCCTCGTTGTTAGCCATTCTGTATCTATAATGGTGCACTTTTAATTCTGATATTCCTAAACGAAATCGTGTTGTAACATATTGTAAATGTCTATCAATAATAGTGGTCAAATATGTTTCAAATCATGCACACTGCAAAAATTGTTATAGAAACTAAATCTGTCACTATTGTGAATATGGTCAGACCATTTTTGCCATGTACAATCTATTAATCGTTGCCTGAAAATATTTAAAAATACTTTGATATTTCCCACACCCTGGTTTAACCAAACATACCCAAACCCATATTCTGTCAAACAAAAACGTACTTTGGAGGCCCAGTTATTTTTGCCTTTAGAGTCCATATCTAGAAGCATATTGTAGGCTTTTCTAGGAATTCTATCGTTACACATTTGCAATAATTTAAGCCAATAACGAATGCAATTAACAGCAGATAAAAAAAATATTGGGTAGCGATTGGTTTCTCCATATATCATATCATTCGGCGTACGTCTGTCTACACCAAGAAACTTTTTTTAGAGCAAATAAATGCACAGATTCACAACAAGTAGCAGCTTTGTCTAAGCCCCATAATTCAGAGCCGTAAAGTAGAACGGGCTGTATTTGGGGTATCGAATAACTTGATGAATACCTTAAGGGATGTATTATTCAAAACATACAATTTTTTCATAATACACAGTAAAGCATTCTTTGCCCTACTTGCTAGATCTTTACAAGCACCTGTGAAAGTCAAACGTGTAGAAAATATTATACCTAAATACCTATATGCATTAACAACAGGCATATTAACATCACCATAAACCCATCTTTCCCTTGCACCAAGATAGCCCCCCTTACGAAACACAATGATATTACTTTTTGACATATTAACTTTTAATTGAAGAGTACCAGCTGCACGTCGTAAATTATTCAACTGTGTCTGTAGACCAACAGGCGTTTCTGATATCAAAATAATATCATCAGCTAATAAGAGAATAAACAACTCTAAGGTATCAAGAGACAACAAGGCACCATGTCTACCATTATTAATAACTTCTATAGCTAGTTCATTTATAAACAAGGAAAATAAAACTGGACTACATGCATCTCCCTGCCTGACCCCAGCTGTACAATTAATGAAATCTGTCAGTTTACCTCCACACCGGACTCTAGCTCTAACAACATTATACATGCTTTTAATACCCCTATAGAGTTTACCACATATACCATTTTTTTGTAGTACTGGCCAGAGTATATTTCTATTGATTGAATCAAATGCCTTTTGAAAATCTATAAAAGCAACATATAGCTTACGATTTCGAGAAAACTGCTTTGGATTAGTGCCAACAAAGTAAACATGTGATCCACGGTCGAATAACCCTTTTTGAATCCTGCTTGCTGTTCCCCGGTTATATTATTCTCATCAACCCATTCTTGTATTCTCCTATTAATAATTATTCCAAATAGTTTACTGCTAATGTCACTAAGGGAAATTCCTCTATAATTATTGGGATTGTCAACATCGCCTTTTTTGAATATAGGCAAAATAATTGATTCACACCAATTATCAGGGTACATGCCCTCATCAAATAACTTATTAAAAAATTTATGAAAAAATAGCACAGCCTGTTGTGTTGCATGTTTAAAATAATTCTCCAATTAGACCATCTGGGCCAGCTGACTTGCCATTTTCAGTTTTCTAATAGCTAAAGTAACCTCTTCTATGGATATTGGACGATTAAATGAACTATCTACGTCAGCATCCGCCATTTCTTCATTATTAACACTGTCACTGACATTCTGTCCTAACAAATTTTGGAAATGATGAAACCAAGTATCGCTAGTTATCTTATTCTTTGGTTGTTTTCTTTTGAAAGATACTTTCTTAACAGTCTCCCAGAAGTCTTTTTGGCATTTAACTGAGGAAATCAACTTATCTATTAAGAACTTGTTATACTCTTTCTCCTTTCTTTTTAACAATTTCTTGTATTCCCGCCTTGCAACACAATAAGCCGCTCTGTCTTGTGGATCATGAGTACGACAGCTAATTCTTAATAATTGTCTAGCTTTTAATTTACTGATCCGGCACTCTTTATCATACCAATCATCATATCTGTCATTTCTATTGACACGTATATGCTTCTTCATACACTTAGCACTTTCCTTTACACACTCATTAAACATGTTCAAAGCTTCATTTACGTCGATTGTATCATATCTATGGCATTTTCCATTCTTCTAACAACATCTACCCCACATAATAGTTCTTGAAATCGATTAGCACAATCATTATTCCATACAAGTTTCTCTATAACATGGGTTTCTTGTTCATTATTGTCAACAACATTTTCCTTTGGAAAAACAGCAATGAAAGAAACAGGCATGTGATCTGAATCTATGCGGTCTAAAACTTGAAATTTACATGAGTCATATACCAAAGCAAGAAGATCGCTTGAAATAATAAAGTAATCAACAACACTGCAGCCAGAATCAGATATGTATGTATAGCGTCCTTCTAGGGCGCCATTACATACCCCATTAACAATACACAAATCCAAGCAGTGCATAGATTTAGTAACAACTTTCCGTAATTATTTAATGTACAGTCTTCAGAGTTACGATTTATACTGAGAGAATGACTATCACATTGTCTATCAAAAATGTTTTTTTCCCGAAAAAATCCTGAGAAATATTGGATGTTCTACTATTCAAGTCTCCATTAATTATGACATACACATCTTTCTTAACAAACATTCTATCAAACAATCTTCAAGTAAACTGATTCCATTTTCAAAATCAAAAAAGGTATAAAAAGGAGAATTTTCCGGATGAATGTAGCAACAAAAATACAAAACATCTTTGTCTGTTCCAAATATTTTTTTGTCAATTACAAATACACAAAAATTGGAGTAATTGACATCAACAGCTTTTACAAATGGGGAAAAAATCCTTCCTGATCAAACAAACAATTCCACCTGATGGTCTCCCCTGTCTACTGAATTTGACAGCAGGTTTGCAAAACACATCATAGTCAGAAAATAGATTATCAAACTTCCACTCATCAAGAAACGTTTCAACAAGACAGACAAAATCAAACTTAAAAGAAATGCAAGGAAATCTGGATCGGCAAGTTTTGACTTTATGCCATTAAGATTCCATGACAAAAAAGAGAAAGAGAGAACGTATAAATGCCAATCCTGACTCACTTGCTCAACCACCGAGTTTTTGGGCGAAAGTGGCCTAAAAGCCGCCTTTTCCTGTGGCGGAAGAGAGAGAGAGAGAATCACCGGCACCCCTGAAAAAAAACCCGTTAGGTCAAGTTGCCCCTCAGAACAGACAGACAGACAGAGAAGAGAGAGACAGAGAGAGACAGACAGACAGACAGTTTCGGGCGAAAGTGGCCTAAAAGCCGCCTTTCCTGTTCTCTTGACAGTAAGACTTAATAACCAAAAAATAACGATTTATCTACAAACAAACATACTGTGCAGGGTTATCCGTTTTTAATACAAATTTACTAAACTTTTCAGATTTATTTTTTGCTTATTCCTGTGTTTTTCCTGGTCATTTTCAATAACATCATTTCGCGCAACATTCTTCAAATGAGTCTCTGTCTTTCATGTGAAATAACACTACAGTCTTTAACTGTTCTCTAAAGTCTTTTAAAACTGAGTTATTTTTTGGCATAAAATCCCACACACTTATTCCAGCATGTCTTCCACGAAAGCAAGTTTTGATAAAGTGTTTCTCTTTTTAACTATGTCTCTTTCTGCCGAACAGTCATCTATAATAAATAGTGTCTGCGTTCCTTCAAACATCTATAAAACTGTTCTAAACACTCACTCAGTTATTGCTGGGATTAACTAAATATAGTCATCATCTGTCCATATAAACCTTCTATCATGATATGCTTTGTTCCATTAAGTGTTGGACAGAAAAACCACAATATGATTAAAATTATAACGATAAACTGTTTGTAATAGGTCTAGGACAAATATTGTTTTTCCACAACCATCTGCCCACAAATTAATGAGCAATGAGGAGTTTTTGTCATAAATTTTTAACTGCTCCATAGTTTTATAACAGAACTTATCTAATCCGGGTTTAAATTGTTTTAATCATCCCCTCTGTTAAAACTTGTTCAGTTTTAATAAAATCCTATAAGGTCTAAATTGTGTAAGATTAATCCAATTTTTAGTGCTGTAAGATGTTTCTATTTAGACTAATATTGATTTTGTTGCTTGTTGTTATGATTTTTAATATCCTCACCATTGTGAAGAATGACAACAGTAACTTTAAGACTGTCAACGTCTAAGTTTTGCCAGCTAATTAAAATTCCTTTAAAAAAGGACGTCACTAACGCCCACAACCCCATCCCTCTCCTTATCTTTTAAGACAGAAATTTCAAATATTATTGTGAACGTGTCTCCTAAATTTCATTTTCGGAATGAACTGTAATTTTGTAGAAGCATCTTTTTAAAACCGTTTCTCTTCTGGGAGGATGTACTGTTTTTTCCCCCTACGGCGTTATTTCATTTCTTTCCGACTATTGTCGTCCGGGATAAGACTTACATGTAAAGGGCCAGAGTTGAATGCTTTTCTGAAAACTTTTTTGACGGCTAAAAAAATGTAAATGGGCTTATGAATTCAAATTTTAAAGTCCCATTCTAATATGGTTTCAAGTGCCATTTGAGGTCAGGGTTTTTGAACTATTTTATATTCATACTGGCCAAAATTATTTGTTCTTTTAGATTGCGCAGTTGTTCTAGTTTAGGAAACTTTTTGCTGTCGCCAACCTCTTGCGTTTATAATCACCACTTTAGTGTACTAAACCCATACAAAGTGCCTATCTCACCATTTTGTTCAAAGTCCGCAACGTCTGCAAGGTCTTTTAATTCTAAGGTTATACACCTTACAGGCGCTAATGTAACTCCGGATTCTTCTGGCCCACGCGACATTTTTAGTACAAATTTATTTTTTTATTTCCAAAACAATGTGCAGGTTATCACATTTTAAAGACTTTCCCTGTTTTGTCTTTGATTTTATATTAAATGATCCGACCCTCCCACAAACTAAAACTTTTAAACTGTAAATTAGGGAATTGTTTAATTTCATAACGCAATATGCAGCTTTCCCTGATGGAAGAGCTCTTAAAACAGTTGAGGGCCCCCATCATATAAGTTTTCATCAAGTGCTTGCCATCTAAATGAACATAGAGTAATGAATATAATGCAAGATTGAGCGGGCTTTCCTCCCTCAAAGTAGTTTCGTCTGGTTAACCTCTAAAACATTATTGTTAGCTGCAAAGCCTAACATTTTAGCAGCTCATACAAAAAGGAAGTCCTTTTTTTTTCAGGTTAAAATGTTAACATTGTTGAAAAATTTGCATTTTAATTTAGAGAAATGTTAAGTTACTCATTGCTTTTTTTTAGTGAGCAAAACCCGTAAAACCCACAGTATGGTTAACGGGCTAACTAATTGGCCTCTTAATAAATTTTTTAATCTTTTATTCTGTTGGGTTTCAGCAAATTTTAAAACCATACGCTTTGAGAAATTTTAAATGAGCCAACCATCTCTTCCCGCTTTGTTATTAATAGCTTTTCTAAAAACGAAGGGGGGTCTTGAGTTGTTATCGTTACAACTTTTTTAAAAAACAAATTAAAAAAAGTGCATTCAAATATACTAAGCAAAAATTCGGGGGGGGCCGCACAAACAACTAAAAATATAACAACTGAAAAACCCTCGCATTTCTGTGACCCAGAACTGACCCCTTTCAAGTGAAGGTGAGTATCCATTAAGCAGATATCTTAACCCCCCTAAAAAAGACACATCGAAAAAAGGGGGGTTCATCATCCGATGCAGTTTTACCAGAAACCGTTAAACTTTGCTGTGTTTTTTCATCAAAATTTTTTTGGGGGTCGTATGCTGATCATTTAAATCATCCTAACCTTTTGGGTTTGGTCAGTGTACAGTTTCATTTTCTATTACACCTTTAGACTATTTGACGAACTGCAAACACCATTCCAAATGAAAAACCGTTTAAAAAACCATTAGCAACAGAAAAAACAAAAAGGCTTTTGAAAGAACTGTAACAATTTAATATTAACATCAAACAGACTTTAGAGAAAAGTTGACCGCAATCATGGTTTTGGCACCCCCTTATTTTTTTGGGCGTGCACAGAAAAAAATAACTAGACGGTTCCTCCTTACACATCTTTCTCTTCAGCACAGCTGTTTACCTCGGTCCATAGAGCAAGAGCATAAAACAGCATGGACAACATTTATCTTAGACACTTCTAAGGGCCTAACTAAAGCAGGAATAGAACGAATAAACGACTCTGTTCGCACTTACGTTTGGTGTTTGCTAGGTTCACAAGCACAGACAAGATCGAACATAACAGATCCTTCTACTGGCTTTGACGCACAAAAAACAATACTTAGGCAAATTTAGAGGACGCCATTAATTCTACTGTTGATTTGCCTTCAAGTATTCAAAGTACCAACATGTTTTACAATACGCAAGATCGAAAGTAAGACTTTGCTGTTGGCACTGGTTTATACATGCTGCCTTCTGACCTCAGACTCCAGATAGGTACATAATAAACTATAATAATGAAATTCTTATAGCAGGCAATGAACAGAAGGTTGGGAAAACGACATAAATTCTGAGCCAGTAATATTGCAAGCAGTAAAAGAACGCCCAAGATTAAGTCATCCAATCCCCGAAGTCCAAACCCCAAAAGTCATTGAAGACTCAGCAAAGCTCGCGGACTCTGTTCGCGATGACCATGAATATGAAAAGACAGCGCTTGTTCTTGGATTAACAGGCCTAGATTTACTTGGTCTTTATCTTACTAAAAATTAACCCAACTATTAAGAGAACTAATGTCCATAAGTGCTCGGCCATAAAGCCAACTACTTTGCTTGCAGTAGACAAAAGCCAGCTGACAATACTCCCCAATATTCCTGTAAAGCGTCCACGGCTTTACTAGCTAATTTTTTTAATAAACTCGCAAGATGATCAAGCTTTTTTTACCCATGATTTATCAGGCGGAGGCGATGGCGGCGGAGGCACTGAACTTTGCCCTCCACCACCGCCTGTAATAGCCATCACCAGTGTACTTATTGCAAATCCTAAGGCAGTTATAACGCTTGCTAATGTGACGCCTTGCTCTCTAAACAGCGTTTTTATTCGTTCTGCTAGCGTTGTGTCTTCATATAAATTTTTCGGATAGTTTCTCTTATTCTATTCACTTGAGTTCGTAATTGGTCTCGGTTAGTATTAGCACTTCTAGTCTTGCTGATCTTTCTTGTTCAAGATCTTTTAGTCTTTGGGTTATTCTTTCTTTAATATCAGGCCCTACGATGGAGTCGTCAGCCTCAACGAGTTTTTTCTTTTTCTCTTTTTATATGCTCATCTAGTTCACCCCAGTTTTGCTAAATTGTTTGTTAATTCGCCTTTGATGGTTTTTAAAGTACGATCAAGGGCTAATAATTCTCGCATGGGTAGCGGTGAGTCGTGTATAGTCTTTAATGCTGTTTCTTCTGAAAAACTGGATTCTGCTTCTATTGTATTTATTAATTCACCTGCTGATTGATTTAATTCTTTAAGTTCCATGTTTTGCATTTGGTTATCTGTTGGGAGTTCTTGCAGTGTGTTTTGAAGTTTAGAAACTGCCTCCGCCCTTAATTTTGGCCTAACAAGGCCAAGGCGATTTTGATCTTTCACACTGAGTCTATTTCTAATGAACCCACGGCTAAAAACTTTGATGGGTCTTTTTTAGTTGTAAGCTGAACAAGTTGTCCTTGGTCGCTCCTCACAAACAAATGGTCATCTTTTACTTCAAAATCATTAGGGTCTATAAATTCGGGAGGTTCTTGGCCTAAACTTTGGTATAATGATCTGACCTTACTTTCTGTTAATTTATACCGACTTGTTGGTAATGTACTCCCGATTTCTGCTAATTCATCATGCAATGAGAGCCCCGAGCGATGCCGCTCCCAAGGGGAATCACTCATGTCGTCTCCACGAATCAAAAACATCATAATCTTCATCTTCAATGCCTGCCATGTTTCTTTAATAATTAATTTTTTTATTTTGTTTTATAAAAAAATGTTACATGCATATGGCTCGATTCTTGACCCGCATAGAAGACTGAAAGAACCCTTTGGCGTGAAGGGAAATAAACGGAATATTACTGTTCCAAATAATCCATCTACTATTGATGCAGATCAAATTCTTACTGTCAAATTTCCGGACCTAGGAGCGGATGAAGTGATTGTGCCAGGCTCTGCACGACTTACTTTCAAAATAGAACTCGCATCAGAAACAGACCCAAACAGGACAGTTGTCCAGAATTTGGGACGGGCAATCGTTAAGAAAATTTCTGTAAAACTTGAGGGGCAAGAAGTATTTTCTTTACACAATGCAGACATATTTTTAACCTATTCTGATCTATGGCTAACCGAGAATGAAAGGGCTGATCTTGCGTTTCAAGGAATTGAAAATGATGATGGACTAAAACACAGAATAGACGCCGCAGATGTTAAAGACAACAAAAAGCATGCAGCTGTAAATTTTGCGTATGGAAATCGCTTTTCCATTCCCTTAGATTTTGAGTTGTTAAAAGCGCATGCACCGTACTTTCAAGGAGCATTAAAAGACAGATTGTCATATGAACTAACTTTTAATGAATACAAACGCGTTATCAGATCATCAGACACCGAAGCAAAGTACAGCATTTCTGACATCTCGTTAGAGTTTGACGTTGTTAGCAACCCTAATTTAGCAAGGCTGATTGAGCATCAATATCAGTCAAAATTAGCAATATATACGAAAGAGTGATTCATCATACAACATATCCCAGAAGCAGGGCAGACACTATATGGAATTTTAGTTTTAGTGTCGCAGCAAGATCGCTTAAAGGTATTTTATTGCTGTGTGAAGATGAAGAACCGTTCAAAAGAGGAAGTGAAAAGTTTTTTAATCCAAAAATAACGAAAGTACAATGTTCGATTGAGGGTAGTCCTAACCAAATTTACGCTAGCGGGCTTAAACCTTATCAGCATTTTGATGAAATAAAGAAAACTGTTTGGAGGCGGGAGGTGTAGAAATCCAACAGTTGGCCTTGTGTCTAAAGATTTACATCTTCACAATGTTAGGCTTGATGATTATTTAACAACAAAATACGGTTTATGGATTGACCTAAGGTCAACAGAGGATAATCAGTTGCATGGAAGCGGGAGAACTGTGAGAGACGTAATAAACATTCAAATTGATAAAGAAGAAGAAGCCGATAAACCGCTTAATGTACATTTGTTTTTAATATATGATGCGCAGCTGAATATTGAAAATAACAATTAAAAGATATACAATACTAAATTATTTTTATTTTATAAAAAAGCATGTCTGTTCAAGTTTATCCAAATGTGCCTACAGCGCCGCCAAAAGAAGAGATAGTAGAAACCCCTAACATAAAAACCTTTAGATTAACAAACATTACGCAAATGCAGCAAGTACTAGAGCAAACCTTCAAAATACAGCAAAACCAAACGAAGGTATTCTGCTGCCTTTAATGCTGTTACATATGTTAATACTGGAGCATCAACTATAAGTGCTCTATCAGCAGAACGAGTGTTGGTCTCTTAGCAACGGGCATAGGCGCACCCGCAGCTTTACCTCTAGGAGGTTTGTCTTTAGCTCTCGGCCTGTGTTCATTAGCTGTAAGTGCGGCTGGCAAAAAATTAAAAACTAAACTCCAAAAGCACACAGCTATGGTTCAACTAATAACAGCTAAACTTAGCTCGTTTAAACTGACAATAAATAAAGCGCTAGCTGACTCAAACATCACGGATGAAGAATTTAATCGTTTACAGGCCGATTTTGATGACTACAAAAGACAAAAGTTTGATCTTCAAAGAAAGGCGAGGGCAAGTTTTTCTCAACAGCCAGACCCCGAGCAGATAAAAAAGGAATGCTTAAAAAAAGTAAACGAGACATTAAACTCTGTTTCTAAACAGCTCACATTAACAACACCAAAAGGTGTTTATACTTTAGTTTATGAGTCCAAGCGCAAAAAGACCGTCGATATTGATTCTGATTAATTATTTTTTTTTAATTTAAATAAATATTTTGAGTTAGAAAAGAAGCTCAACATGGCTAAGATATATGAAGGGCAAGACGAATTGTTTGAAGGAATGCTTGAGAGAGAGCGTTTATCAAGAGCACTGAATGATATTGATCTAGAAGTCATTGATCCAACAAACGTACAGGCAAGCGTTGTTCATGCTATTTCTCAAGTTCCAAGTAAACTACTAATAGACCCGCCAGTTAAAGTAATGTTAGCTGTTTTAATCGACTATGTAACAATAAATGAAGAAAATCTAGAAGTCTGGGTCTCGACTAAACAACAGACTATTCTTTCTCATATGACTTAACACCCGGTTGGGCAGACGAACTGCTTGCACAGTTTGACGCTGCCGCGTGAAGAAGCCAAATGAGAGGCTCTGGTTGGTCAGAGGGCGAAGTCTTAGAGATCAGATTAAAACAGGCTAAGTATGCGCCGATGTTTGGTAAGGCTTACATTCCACTACCTCCAGCATTAGTTGCAAAAAGAGCAGTTCTAAACATAAAGAATACAGACAACAAATGTTTTTATGTGGTGTGTTCTTGCAAGGCTGCATCACGCCCGCAAAAACGCAGAGAGAGTGTCTAACTATCACCCGTACATCAATGATCTTAACTTTAGTGGGGTGTCCTTTCCTGTTAGTGTAGACCAAATTGATCGTTTGAAGAACAAAACAAACAATAACTGTTAATGTATACACAGGGATGAGGAAACAAATTTGGTGCCAATTAAAGTGTCCAAGAACAGTCCAACGATTGGCGAACCAGACAAAAATCATGTTGACTTACTACTGATGCTTTCACCAGCGGGCTACCGCATTACACATTGATTCGAACAATGAGTAAACTAATGCAGCATGCTTCAAAGAATGGGCATAAACAAGAATTCTGCAGAAAATGTTTAACAAGAATGCCATCTGTTCAAGCCGCGAGCGAACATAAGAAACATTGTAAAAGTTCTGTAGACTGTAATACAGAACTAATTACGCCCCCACCTGGATCTAAAGTTAGTTTTAAGAACTGGAAAAAACTGCAAACATTCTCCATACGTAGTTTACGCAGACTTCGAGTCGCTTATTGTTCCTTATGAAGGGCCAGCGCCACAAAAACTTCGAAAAACAGTCTTAATGATAATCATCAGATTTGTTCATTTGCCTTCATTGTTGTCAGGTCGGATGGCGCCCATTCAGCACCAGAATTATATAGAGGCCTAATGCTGCAAAATACTTCTTAGAACGCATGCAGAAAGTGCGTAATGACTGTTCTAATAATCTAAACTATCTGAAATCATAATGACACCTGAAGACCAACAACAGTATGACTCAGCCACACATTGTTGGATTTGCGGTTTAGGTCTCTCATCAGACGCAGAGAATCCGACAGTAAGAGACCATGATCACATTAGTGGGAAGTTCAGAGAGCGGCGCATAACAAATGCAATCTTCAACTAAAGTTTGATCCAAAGACATGGAAGCTGCCTGTATTCTTCATAACTTGCGAGGTTACGACTCTCACCTTATAATGAAAGCAGTAGACGATGCTTTAGGTGTCATGCATCGCACAGTCATCAGAAAAGTACATGTGTTTCACTTAAATAACATGTCTTTTTATGACTCTATGCAGCATATGGGCTCATTATAGGCACTGGCTATGTCCTTAAAGTCCTGCCCAATAACGGAAGAATATTTTGACTCAACTCTTGTTAGAAAGGGCGTTTACCCTTATGAGTACATGAACAGTTGGGAAAGGTTTGACGAAGATACACTTCCACCTAAAGGCGCGTTCTTTTCTAGCTTAGAGGAAAGGACATCAGCGACAACCGATTACCAGCATGCTCAAGATGCTTGGCAAAAGTTAGATGTAAAACGATGGGAGACTATCATGACTCCTATTTAATGGCAGATGTATGTTTGTTGGCGGACGTCTTGAAAGACCTGCATGAAACATTATAGCCTGGATCCTGCGCATTACATTTTCTGCGCCCGGATGAGTTGGGACGCTTTCTTAAAATATACTGGAGTACAGATTGATTTATTGTCAGATTTACCAATGATTCAGATGATTGAAAACGGATTGCGTGGAGGAATTAGTATGGCGTCGCATCATTACTGTAAAGCAAACAACAAATATTTGGACGACTATGATCCGAGTAAAAGGTCTAACATCTTATGTATTTAGACGCAAACAATCTGTATGGTTGGGCAATGGCGCAATCACTTCCATTACGTAACTTTAAAATGTACACAGGTACGAAAAATATTCAAAAGGCATTAAAGTGGTTGGGCAGTTTAACGCCTGATCAGCAGCGTGGTTTCATTCTAGAAGTTGACTTAGAATATCCTAATGAACTCCATGACCTGCATAATGACTACCCATTAGCAGCGGAAAGTCTAAAGATGGCAAAAACAGAGCCGCCTAAACTTGTGCCTAATCTTCGGGGCAAAAAAATTATGTCGTCATTACAGACTTCTACAATTTTATTTAAGACATGGTTTGAAGTTAACAGCTGTTCATCGCATAATTGCTTTTGATCAAGAACAGTTCATGAAACCATACATCATGAAGAACACTGATCTCAGAACTAAAATCCACAGATGCTTCAGAAAAAGACTTTTTCAAGTTGATGAACAACAGCTGTTTTGGAAAGACTATGGAGAATCCGCACAAGCGCAAAGATGTCAGATTGGTCACCAGAGAGAACGAAGCAATTAAGCTGACTTCTAAACCAAAATTATCAAGACTTTAGAAGATTTCATGATCACCTTTTTGGCATAATGATGAAAAAAAAGAAAGTCAAATTGGACAAACCTGTATTTATTGGGTTTACTGTTTTTAGAATTATCAAAGCTTTTGATGTTAGAGTTTCTTTATGACTACTTTAAGCCCTCGTATCCTGAGTCCAGAGTGCTTTACACAGATACAGATAGTTTTGTATAGATATCCCTACTGAAGACATCTATAAAGACATGGAAACCGAAGTGGCTAAAGGGCATGCGGGATGGTACGACACATCTGATTACCCTAAAGATTCGCCTTTGCATTCAATTACTAATAAGAAGGTTTTAGGAAAGATGAAGGATGAATTATCTGGAAAGGTGATCAAGGAGTATGTGGGTTAAGATCGAAAAATGTACAGTATTTCGAGCCAGGAGAAAATCATTAAGAAAGCAAAGGGAATATCTCGCAGCGTTGTGCAGTCAAACATATCACATGACAACTACAAAGAAGCATTGTTTGGCAATAAGACTTTTCATCATGACAACGTAAAACTGCGATCTAATCTACATGAGATCAACACAACAGTTGTAACAAAGAAGTCGTTAGATAGAACAAACACAAAACGTGTGTTTGTTAATCCAGAGTTTTCATATGCAATCGGGCACTGGAGAACCGTAAATTAATTAAAGCAGAACTGTGCCCGGCGGGATTATCTGCAGTTCTTCCTTCACAAAAGATCTTTGAGGAGCCGGTTGTTTTGTTGTGTCAGTTTCTCGTAAATAATACACGGGCGGATTCATTTTTACAATTCTTTTTATTTCATATGGATCAACACTCCAAACTGGATCGGTTGCCCTGATGCGAGTGTCCCCTTCTGCTTCCCGCCGTAAATAAAGGTGCCTTACTTTCAATCCAAATGGTAATAGTTTGCCGGATGAAGACTCTCCTTCAGCAACATTTATTGTTTGTTTTTTGATTGCTTGTACTGGTTTTAAACCCTTTAAATTCTTCATTATTCATTGCGCGCAAAACTGAGGGCATTCTTCTAACCCATTCTGTGTTGCGAGAATTGTCAATCAGCTCTCTGTGATACTGGTAGGAAAAAAGTCTTTCGCCTAACTGTTTGTTAAAGTTTTCGACTAAAGCCTGTGATCTGTGAACTCCTGGAATGCCTCTTCTAATGGTAACTCTATGTTTATAACAATAATTGATTCACTTGCCCTTTAAATTCTTTTCCATCATCAACTTGAATCATGCGAGGTAAGTTAACGGGCCTCGTTGGTATATCAGTTGTATGGCAACAGCAACAGCAGAAGCGCTCTTTTGTGTTAATGGTTCCGCATCTTTGTATCTTGAAGCTATGTCAATGACTGTGAGTGCGTACTTAAATCTTTTTCGTCTAATCCTATCAGAGGGTAAATATAAAAGGTCCATTTGATGGGTGTCGTTCGGTATTGTGTTCACAAATGTGGTCTCTGTATTCGCCTAGGCGCAGGTAAATAAATTTGCCAAATCGCTTGTTTAGATAACCATTCCTTTGCTGTTTGTTCACTGACTCCAAGCTGCTTGGCTTAGCTTTTTGACTGCTGTTATTCCCTTCCAATATCCTTTTGGCGAATAATAGATTTTGTTCATTTTTTATTCAGCCAATATTATGCGCAACAAAATACACAACGGTCATACCAACGGCAATAAACGCAATTTCTTGCATCTTTTGTTTTTCTGATGGATGATAAAAGTCGCTAAATTTTGGTGGGGGTAATGTCTCGATTGGTTTGCCTGTTACAAGATAATATTGTTTTATTGCTTGATCAACATCTTTAAATGTGTAAGCTGCATGTCCCTTTTTTTTTTCAGTGTGTTATTAATAAAATCTAACTGCTCAATTCTCTGCTTTTCATAGCGATCTTGTGCCGCAGCTAGTTGCTCCACAGCTTGTGATGTCTTTTTCTCTCGCCTTCATCTCGCAGTTTACTAAATGCGTAATTACTTCCACTAAAGCGAGCGCATTAACCACAGCACCGCCTATCATCATTACGAGTGAAGCCATTTTATAAATGTATTTTTTTTTTTACATATTTATATTGTCCGGAATTATTCCTTGCTTAACTAGAAAATCTTTCGTGGCAAACGAAGCTGCAATGATAGCAATTAGCTTTGCTGAATCCTCAAAGTCTAGTTGGCCAAGATCTGCTGGTTTAATTCTTAACAAGCTTTTACCAAGCATTGAGTATCCTACACTTAGGCCTCCAATAACAGCAGAATGGTATACAAGGTTAGCAACAGTTTTTTTTCGGTGCTCATTTTTATAAAATAAAATAATTATAATTATTAAAAAACCATGAACAGTGATGATCTACTACAGCTACAAGGCGGCCTAAACCTTCCTGAACTTATGAATGACCAAGTTGATGATCAAGCTATTATGCCCAAAAGGAAAGGCTGTAATCTTGCAGCATGTGGGAAAACAAAACAGTTCTCGGAACTGAATTCAGCATTGAACAGATTCAACAGATGTCGCCACAAGACATTTAAAGTATCATAACAGGTATGAAGCGCAGCTGGGGTCTAGAATGGTGAAAAGTGTGGGGCAAACGGTTTCTTAGTTTGTACACTAAACTAGTCAGTAGATTTGCTCCCATTGTTCTGAACAAGATCTTACGTATGATTTAACGCAAGAATCCAGTTTTAACAAAGTCATTAGAGTCTCTAGGGTGTGATCTGTATTACAGATTTGGAACATTGTTATCGCCATTAATCATGGATTAATAACTTTTAATCATATAGATTTTGTTTCCCTTCAAAATGAACGAGCTGGAAAATCATCAGAACCAGGAAACATTGAATCAGGTGAGAAAGTAACCAAGCCGAAAAATCACAGAAAACGCTGAATCAGGTGGAGACCATTAAAAATCCTGGGCGTGTTGAAGCAGGAAAAAAATTAGCAGAGTGGAACAGACAAAAAAAATTAATGTTACAGAATATGACTCATCATGAAAACATACCGCCGCCAGCGCCAGAACAAGTTAATTCAATGCCAGCTATAAAAACTCCATGTGATACAAGGGCCGCAAAGTCTTCATGGAATATTGAACTTAAAACTGTTGCCATTTTTGGCGCCATTGCTGCTGTTGGGGCAGTTATTACGGCTATAAAATATATACACAATGGCAACAGAAACAAAAGAAATCAAAAAAATCTGAGCCACTAAATGCAGAAAAAGACACCAGCACGCCAAAACCCCCAATAACAAAGCATCATTTTGATCCATTTATAATGGAATAATATTTTAAGAACTTAATTTTAAATTTTTTAATAAAAATAGATCATGGCGTATTATAAAATGATGAAGTCAATAAATAAAGACATGGAGTCTATAAAAGACATTTCCATAGACCCGAATTGTAATCAATGCGGTTGCTTCGGATGTAAAACCTTCCTTAAGATCTATGCTGAGAACGCTGAGCAAGACATCCTCAACGATGACGCGTTTTTTGAGGCGTGTGTGTACTATCTTAGACATTTACTATTTAAGATAAAAACATAGCTTGTATTTTTTTGATAATTATAAAGATACTTAAATAAAGAACTTGGTTGTACTTAGAGGATGACTTAATCAAGAACTTATTAAGAACTTGATCAAGAACTTAATTAAAAACTTAATCAAGAACTTATTAAGAACTTGAAGTATTAATTAAAAACTTAATTAAGAACTTGGGGTAACTTAATTAAAAACTTAATTAAGGACTTGGGGTGACTTGGGGGTGGGAGTGTGTGTGGTGTACACAGAGCTTTATTATTTGTCATGTGTAACACCACTTAGTGCAAGACAGTGCTTGCGTTTTTGCGATGCATGTGGCTCTTTTGTTGCAAGTTCAAAGCAGCCGCCAAGTGCATTTAACAAAAGCCTGATTAAATAAAACAAGACAATTGTATAAAGTACACCCGCCTAAAAAGGCAGCCTAAGCAAGTAGGCCACCGTTCACGCGCGTGAACGGCGAAGCATGACGTCAAAGCAGGTGAGGTAAGAACTATTTTTAGAAAACGTCCAGGGCTTTGTGGGGCAGGAGTCCAGCAGTAGGTCACCGTTCACTGCGCGTGAACGACGAAGCATGACGTCAAAGCAGTGAGGTAAGAACTATTTTAGAAAACTGTCCAGGGCTTTGTGGGGCAGGAGTCCAGCAAGTAGGCCACCGTTCACGCGCGTGAACGACGAAGCATGACGTCAACCACATATGATCACTTAGCCTAGTTTGCTGTGCTCCTCTTTTCCTCAACCAGGCTTGAAAATTGGCAGAGTTTTCAGCAATTACTGCTGTAGCCAAGCTTTTATGGCGGCTCTAATCGCCAGTAGTAGTACATCCAGCATTGTATATTTGGAGCATTATATGAAGATAGTGCCGGCCACACACTACTCCTCTCCATACTGGTAGATGTACTAAGGTCTGCCTAACCCTATCTAGTTTGTTTGCCAGAACATTAAAAAAATCGCCATTCAGTTTGCATAAGGGCACACTTGAAGGCAGATGAACTGGTTAGAATTAGAAAAGTAGAAAAGTATACACATCTTAATACACAGATCACCTGCCACATGAACACTGAATCTGTAGTTAACAATCAATCAAGTCTGATACAAACTAAGAACAATACAACCCGTGGCGGCCACAAAGTGGGAGTGACACGTAACAGTCTAGAACATTCGCTGACGACACCTGGCGCGCTGTCAACCTGAAATGAATACGCCCCCCTCACCCCCACCCCTCACCTGGCAATCCCAGTCTCTCGCTTTATTGATTTTTTGGTCCTTGCCGTGCGCTGTGTGAACGAAGGTAGCGCGTCTCGCTAGCCGTAAATTAAGCGGAGGTTTCGGCCTCGTGTCAGCCTATCTGTTACACATAGTTTTGTAGGTTAGAAATTAGTCAGAATAAGTGTGCGGATTTTATGTTAAAAATATAAAACTTATCACCATCAATAGTCAAACACGTATTAAAACTAGCTACATCTTGTTTCATTTCCTTGAAAACCACAAACCTTTAAGATAGCCGTTCATTTCCAAGAGTTAGTTCACTTTTTTCGTTT
>JAFLJL010015128.1:0-35000 GCA_018398815.1 Conus ventricosus | reverse complement strand
GCACCAACAAAGAACATTGCCCCCGAAGCAACAAAAGTCTTCACAGCCATATTTGTATACCAAGCTACGTAACATCAGAAAATCAAAAAGGAAACTACATAGGATTACTGAAAACACTTCAAAACCAGATACCAAAAACCATAAACAGTCCTATCAAAAATTAAAAATACAAAAAATCAAACAGAACTGAGTAAATACATTTGAAATTCAAAGATAAAAAAATAGACTACAGCATAATCATGAAAATCATAAAAAGAGCAACACATACAACAATATTTCCCAAAAAATTCAACCTATGTTCCACAGAAAAATGGTTAATATTATGCAAACCAAACTAGATAGCAACTCTGAACACAAAATAAGAAATAGTGAATAATTGCATGCACAAGTTGAAATCTTTGCTAGCACAATTCCACCTGAGCAGGCCCTAACAAAAAAAAAAAAAAAAAAAAACGCACGCCACACACTCACACCCACACAGTCCCACAGCAGCAAACGAACCCGCACACACAAGACAAGGATCAGGTCCGCACGCCATAAAGACCGTTGGACTTTCCACTAAAAAGACATTCCTGAGGAAAGAGTCATATCTGAAACAAAGCTTGTAGATGTTTTAAGCACTTCATTTCAAAAAATATTTTAACAATATATATAAATATATATATAAATATAAGTGGTTTGTGTGGTGTGGTGTGTGTGTGTTTGTGGTGGTGTGTGTGTGTGAGTGTGTTGTATGCATATATGTTCGTGCGTTTCCTCCCAATTGAGATTGTCTCCCCTTAGACAATATAAGCTTGCTGAAGCTCAGTTTGAGAAGCATTAATTTATTCCCCCATTCACCCACTCAACCCATACTGTTAGTTAGTCAAAATAATCTCCACTGCAGAAATGAATGCTTATCTCCCCTTTATTTATTGCAATCTAAGAGACATAAGCGCAAGCTTGTTTTAAAATTCAATATTTCTTGCGACATTGCAACACCAAGCTGCTCTGTAATTGCTGGAATGGTGCTCGGTTACTTATCCTTGGCATTTTTAGTTTATTGTATTTAGTCCCTTGCACGAACACGTGTGTCAGGTCAGGTCGCTGGTCTGTCCGCATCGGGGGGCATCATGTGGGTCCTCATAGAGGTTCTGTCTGGCGTCGCAGGTGGGGCCTCACTTAACTCTCGCCCTGATACCGTAAAATGTAACCCGTACTATTTGGGGGGGTGGGGGGGGGTTCTAACCTGTCGCATAGATCTGTAGATAGAACTCGTCAACCTGGGAAAGTATCCCTCCTAGTGAAGAAACAATGAATCTAAACTCCCGCTGCCTTGGCGGCTATACCCACTCCCGGGAAAGGCTTCGGGAGTCACCCTGAGGAAAAATCCCGGAGCCGGAGTCCCTAAGGCTACTTGACCATGTTCTTCAACGTCAACCCGGCAACTCCTGCGACGCCGTTGGTGCCAAGTTGTAACGCTCTGGCCTTCCCTTGGATCCCCTCAGCTGTGTGGAGAGGGGAATCTGCTGCTTGGGCAACAGCTGATTCTCCATACCAACTTGGCCCAGCTTGCGCCCTTGAGATGACACTTCAGCTTTCGCTGCAAGAGTCGAAACAACACGGGAAGCTGCATTTTACCGGTTATAAGCCATCCGCTCGATTGCGTAAGAGCTGGCGCCAGGGTTGCTTCCGTCGGGGAGAGATCATCATCTCATTGGACAGCTACCCGCCCCTACCGCCCGCCTTAAGCTGCAGCCCCCACCAAAAGGGTGCTGTCTCCTCACAGTTCCGCCTGCCTTACTGGTTGCTAGGTCCAGGGTACGGAAAGTATCTGACAAGCGGACTGCAAAACAACTGCAACCAGGCAAAAGCAAGGGAAAATCAAAATTAACAAGAAAAAACTCCACTCTCAAGTTTGGCACCTGGAATGTAAGGACAATGACTCCTGGACCAGTCGGACGACCTCCATGCAATAGCGATGCTCGAAAGACCTCCGTCATCAACGATGAAACTTGTGAACCTCCAGGTCGACATATCGCCACACTGCAAGAGACGAGGCTTGCTGACTCCTGGAACCCCTCCGAAAAATGATTTTACGTTTTCAGGCAAGGGAAGATCGCTGAAGACACCAAGAATATGGCGTTGGATTTGCTGTCCGAACTCCTTCTAGGATTTATAGAACCCTGCCACAGAACTGAAAGACTGCTATCACTCCGCCTCAACACCACCACTGGTCCCGTCAACCTGATCATCGTCTATCTCCAACACTCAGCGCCACCAAGGAAACAAAGGACGAGATCTACGATCACTCGACTCACTTATCCAGAGATCCCAAAGACAGCAACCTGTTACTGCTGGGTGACTTCAATGCCAGAGTGGGCGATGACCATGACTCCTGGCCCTCCTGTCTCGGTAAAGTTTGGTGTTAGGAAAGATGAATGAAAATGCAGCGACTCCTGGAGAAGTGCACATCAACCACGACCTCACATCACCCACCATCCTTCTTCCCGACAAAGCCTCAGCAAAAGTGTCCCATGGAAGACACCCTCGCTCCCAAGCACTGCACCACTAGACCATGATTATCATCAGGCGGTCTGCCTTGAGGCGTGTCCTTATTTACTCGCACCTTCCACAGCGCCGACTTGCCGACAACCGTTCACTCGCTAGTGTGCTGCAAGATCAGCTCCAGCCAAAGAAAGTAACATCGCTCTAGGCTACGGCAAACCTCGCATCGATGTGGAACAAAACCACACATCCTGACCAGGCGGGCGGAATTTACCCAAGCCCTCTCCGAGTGTTCGACCAGACCCTCCCCGGTGGCTCAGCCCATGAGATATGGGACTACCCCAGAAAGAGACAGTACACAGCACTGCCATGAGATTTTGAAAAAAACAGACCAAGAACAACGACTGTTTGAGCCAACTCCTCCACACACTCTCCAGCCATAGAAGAACGCCGCAGCGCCCACCTGGAATACAAGCATCCCCCCAGCCAGAGACCTGCAGGTGTATCATATCTAGCAAAGAGCAAAGTTACAAGATTAGCTACGGCAGTGCCTAACAACTACTGGCTCCCGCTATGTCAAAGCATCCAGAATCGGCTGATACTGGAAACATCAAGGCATGTACGACGGCATCAAAAAAGCAATGGCCCACCAAGAAGACCTACATCTCCACTGGAGTCTGCCACGGGCGAGACCATCCAGGACAAGAACAAGCAGATGGAGCGATGGGTGGAAACATTATTCCGAATTGTACTCCCGACAGAACACTCACCGACGGAGGCCCTTGATGCGACTGAAAGCCACCCCCTCATGGCGGAACTGATGAGAAACCCACTCTGGCAGAACTAAGAAAGCAATCAGGAGCCTGTCCTCAGGAAAAGCACCAAAGGATGGCATACCACCAGAAGTCATCAAGTGTGCGGACAGTGCACGCTTGAACACCAGCAACAACCTCCTTTAGTCATGCTGGGAGGAGAGCAGTACCTCAAGATATGAGAGATGCCAATATTTGTCACATTATAACAAGAACAAAGGCACAAAAGTGACTGCAAATAACTACAGAAGGAATATCTCTTCCAGAGCATTGTAGGACAAAGTATTTGCAAGAGTCACCATGAACAGGCTGCAGAACTCGCTGACAGATGAACCCAGAGTCGCAATGCGGTTCCGCTCGGAGAGATCCACCATCGAACATGACTTTTCTCCCATCAGACAGCTGCAAGAGAATGTAGAGAGCATGCACAAGCCCCTCTTGCTGGCTTCATTGACCTACCAAGGCATTTGATCTTGTCAGCAGAGATGGCTCTTAACGTCCCTAGCGAGATTAGGCAGCCCACCAAACTGTTGAGTGTGATTCCATCTTTCCACGACGACATGAAAGTCACAGGCATACGACCGGCTCAACATCAGATGCCTTCGATCAACGCATTGGAGTCAAACAGGGCTGTGTCCTCGCTACCACCCTCTTCGGCATCTTCTTCGCTGTCCTGCTGAAGCACGCACTTGGAACATCAACTGAGGTGTTCACCCTTCACACCCGATCAGATGGCCGAACTGTTCAACCTGCTCGGCTGAAGGCAAAGAGCCAAAGTACGGTATGACCAACAGAGACATGCTGTTTGCAGATGACGCTGCCTGGCCTACCCACACCGAAGCAGAGTTAAAGAGTCAGAGACCGATTTTGCAAGGCTTGTGATGAGTTTGCCTGACAATAAGCTTGAAGAAGACGAACGTGATGGCGTCCAGGATGCTGAACAACCCCGCACAACCATCACAGACAAGTGAATTAGAGGCCGTTATCCATTCACGACCTCGGTCCACCATCACCGACAACCACTCTCTGGATACAGAATCACAGAAGGATTGGCAGGCCTCTACCACCCTGGCCAGACCTATCGCAGAGATGTGGAACAACAGCAAGTTAACATTGACACCAAGATTGCTGTGTACCGAGCCTGTAGCTAAGCACTCTCCTGTAACGCCAGCGAATCCTGGACCCGTATGCCTCACAGAGAAGACTAGTGCCTTCACTTGCGCTGTCTCCGGCGCATACTTGGGATCACATGGAGTGATCGCGTGACAAACAACCGATGGGCTGACGAGCAAAGATTCCGCAGCATGACACATCTTCTCCGTCAGCGTCGCCTCAGGAGGTGCTTGGTCCATGTGCGTCGAATGACGACGGCAGGATCCCCAAAGACATTCAGTTACGCAAGCTTGCCTCAGGCAAGAAGAACAACTGGAAGACCACAACTCTCCGCCTCACAAGGATGTTTGCAAGCGCGACCTTGAAGGGGCTCTCGACATCGGACACCAACACCTGGGAAGAGCTTGCTCAGGACAGATCCAGCAGGAGACACACTGGAAAAACACTGTGGCGTAAGCTGGCGAAGAGAAGCTTCCGGAAGCTTGACGATGAGCAAAAGCGTGCACAAGAATGAACAAGCAGCTGCTGCCAGCAGATGACTCGGCCTTCAGTGCATCAAAATCAGCTGAGACGCACTCCCTGTGGGTCTAAACTGCCACAGCAGACGCTGTATGACAAAGGAAACAATATGTTAAAGGGCGCAAATCCATCCGTCTCCCGAAGACTAACGGATGCCAACAGTCCCGTGCGGATACATTTCAATAACTGGCTGGCCTCAGCACTTGTCTTAAGAGTTTCTTTTTTTACATTTCCTACTTTCACAAGAAAATGTAGCTGGTTTTGCCTTTCAAGATATCTGGGGCTTGCTTTGGGGTGGCACCTTTGTTGCTTTTTTTTTAAAAACTCATAAACAAACATACTAGCGGTATTGCACACCCAGCCTTTTACCTGGATTAGCATTCTTCTTAAAAACCGAAAGGCAGAGGAGTAAAATTAACCACTTTTCCCCGCGTACTGCGGAGAAACAATCAGATTTCAAAATACTGGTGTCTGACCAGGAGTTATAAGTATGAGTTATCTCACCCTTTGGAGATTGTCTCACCCATTGGAGACGATAATCTTACTGAAGGCTATTTGAAAATCATTTATTTAAATATAGTCAGACTCCCCCTATGTCAAAATATGTAGATAGGCCTTATGAAAATGCTCTCGTTACAACACGAATTTGTCACTTTACACTGGGGTTGTCACTGTACAGAAATCCTCTACAAAAATGGATTTGGTATTGTTGGCTGAGCCAAGAGTTGGGTTATAATACGAATTTTTATGTGTACTACATAGACCTGATTCGCTCATGTTTTCAAAGCAAAACTGGCAAGAAAGTAGAAGATAACGATAGCTATTTCTGTTCTTTTATTGAAAAGGCTTATTTTTTCAGTAAACAGTGCCTTACAGTTAATTACAAATAAACAGCACAGAGATAGTTTTCATCATATTCGGTGGAGCGTAGTGGTCTGAAAATTGTAAGCAAAAACCAATGATATCTGCTGCCTGTCCTGTGAATGTGAAAACCGCACACTTACATCATTGTACTGCGTTGGTTGACAAACATTAAGGCTGCTGGTTTGTTCAATTCCATTTTTCACACAGCCAAACAGCTCACGTGTTTCCTAGATTTGAATCTAGTCATAAAGAACGTGTTGTAAAAGATGTGCTAAATATGTATCTGAAGCCATGCTAGATAAAGAACATCGCACACAGCACCGGTTAATTTCGTATTCCAATGCGTGTGTGTGTGTGTGTGTTGTTGTGTTTGTGTGTGGTGTGAGGAAGGGGAGGGAGGAGGAGGGGAGGGGAGGAAGAGACAAAAGGTAGAGGGAGAGTTGAAAGGGCACCGTGAGAGAAAAAGAACGAGGAGAGGTGTGTTTTGGAAGTTAACAAGTGTTCAATGAAATTTCAAGCTTTTTGTATTGGTGAAATACGATTGTTTCCCCTTATCTATAGTGCTCTCTCATAACAAGAATAATTCAAAGCCTGCCGCTCAGGAAAGGTAAAATAAGACTTTTTAAATACAATGCTGGATTAGAATTATTCCTATTAAAAAGTACAGAAGCAAAAGACAGCCCTTAAAATCTAGAATGAAAATGAAAATTTTTTAAAGGACTGAAAACAGATGTCCAAAAATCCCAAAAATCCCCAAACTGAGAAAAAATCTATACTCTCACACATTGTATCAGACACACACACACACCACACACACACACACACACACACACACACACACACACACACACACACACACGAAACACACACACACACACACACACACACACACACACACAACACACACTCACACACACACCACAACACACACACAGAAATGACAAAAAGCCTTGACCAGATATCCCTATTTCTTTCCAAATATGAAGTGGATCAAACATTAAAATCATATCCAAAGTTAAATTACATAAAATGATTCTTACTGCAGCTCAGTTTCATATAGAAACTATATTTAGGATGTTTTCTGAAGACTTGTAAATCTTTAGAACATCGATAAGATACATTATATTATGACTAAAAAATATTTGACTTTAGAAGACAGATTTTCGTTGTTTTAGAACCAGCAGGAAATACTCCTCTTGAGAGTGCTCTTGATTTTATTGTTCATCCAAAGTCGGATTTTGGGGGATGATCGCTCCACTTTCGTCTGGAAAAAACAGACATCGGAACAACGATTTATCATAGTTCAGTTATGCACGCCATGTGTCAACTTAAGTTTTGTAGAAGCATCCAAACATTTTTTGGCATAAAATATGCATGCATGGATGTATATCTGTATGCATGTCTGAAGAGAGAGAGAAGAGAAGAGAGAGAGAGAGAGAGAGCGAGAGAGAGAGAGGAGAGAGAAGAGAGAGAGAAATTCTTTACTAACAAAAAGTTTTGTCACATAGCCATCATAACCTACTAGATATCAGAGTCATCATCATATCATCATATCATTATCAACATTATCGTCGTTGTCATTATCACGTAGACCACCCAGCCTGAAAATCATTTCAAAGGACCTTGACCATACCAATCCATGCACTCAGATGAGAAATAGAAATAAGGGAATGGAGGGAAAAGGAAGGGAGGAAGAGGGGTTGGGAGCCGAGAAGGGGAGGTACATCTTCATCAGACTTAAGCAGCCGCCTGACTGATCACACCTATCAAGGAAGAACACAACGGTGCGGTGATTGGAAAGTCATCCCTTTGCCCCACCATCCCGATCACCCGTCTCTGACAGTTCCCTGTACAACAGATGGCAGCAGGAATCAGTGCAGCTGACAATGAAAGGAGTTCCAGAGCCCAGCCAAACAGCGGAGTGTTTTCCCCTTGAACATCAATGACGCGCAACGGCTGCTGCATAAATGAATGACACTAATCGCCCAAACAGTGGGCATGAACAATACTTGCACGGCAGAAGAATGGAAAAGTAAGCTGATGAGAACAAAGTCAGTGGAGGGAAATGGAATGGGTTTGTCGAGGGATGGGGGGTGATAAGGAGCAAGACAGCCTGAATTGAAATGCATAAGATGAGCACCGTGTTCCATTCCTGTTGACAGTGTCACGGTTCGATGTGTTTCAGTCGTAGTTGGCTTGACTGCAATGCTGCTGCACTAATTCGAGTCGCACATGACACTGGAATCTTTTTGGAACAGGGTTGGTTGTAGTGTTTCATACCTGTTTTCTATTCATGATAAATGAAATCAAATAAGTTTAAGGGGGGAAGCATATAAGTCAGAAGAAGTTTCAGATCACTTGAGTGAAGTTTGTAAAAAATGTGTGTGTATGTGTTGTGTGTGTATGAGTTGTGTGCGTGTGCGTGTGCGTGTGTGTGTGTGAGTGTGTGTGTGCCTTTGCGTCTGTGTGTGTGTGTGTGTATTGTGTGTGTGTGTGGTGTGGGTGTGTGTGTGTGTTGGGGGGGGGGGGGTGGGGGGGGGGGGGGGGGGTTGTGTGTGGTGGGTTTGGGGGGGGGGTGTGTGTGTGTGTTGTTGTGTGTGTGCAAGCAGCGCAAACACCTTCCTTCGCACGTGCGTATTTGTGGCGTATGGGCATGTGTGTGTGTGTGTGTGTGTTTGCATGTGGTGTTGTGCGTTGTGCGTGCGTGTGTGTGTGTGTGTGTGTGTGAGTGTGTTGTGTGGTGTGTGTGTGTTGTGTGTGTGTTGGTGGTGGTGTGTGTGTATGTGTGTGTGTGTGTGTGGTGTGTGTGTGTGTGTTGTGTGTTGTGTGTTATGTGCACCAGCGCAAACCCTCGCACGTGCATATGTGTGGGCGTATGGGCATGTTGTTGGTTGGTGTGTGTGTGTGTGTGTTTGTGTTGTTTTGGAATTGTGTGTTTGAATGTTATGTATGTCTATCTGGTTTGTCCGCGTGCGTGCGAGAGTGTGTGTGTGTGTGTGTGTTGTGTGTTTGTGTGTGTGGTGTGTGTGTGTGTGTGTGGGTGTGTGTGTGTGTGTGTGTGTGTTGTGTGTGTTCGTGTGCGTGTGTGTGGCGTGTGTGGGTGTGTGTGTGTGTGTGTGTGTGTGTGTATGTGTGTGTGTTGTGTGTGTGTGTGTTGTTGTGTGTGTGTGCGTGTGTGTAAAGAGAGAGCGAGAGGGGGGAGAGAGAGAAAGAAAGTATGCGCGCGCTGTGTGTGTGTGTGTGTGTGTGTGTTTTGTGTTGTTGGTTGTGTGTGTGTGTGTGTGTTGTGATGAGTGTTGTGTATGTGGGCGTGTGTGTGTGTGGTGGTGTGTGTGTGTGGTGTGTTGTGTGTGTGGTGTTTGTGTGTGTATTGTGCGTGTGTGTGGTTGTGTGTGTGTGTGTTGTGGTGTGGTGTGTGTGTGTGCGTGTTGTGTGTGTGTTGTGTTTGCTGTGTTTGGATGTGCGTGTGCCTAATGTGTATAAACATGAAGCATATCATTTTAGCAATGAACACAAACAAAAAGAAAACACTTAACAAGTCATATGTGACAGTATCAGTTCGTTGAATAAAAATGGTTAACTAGTTCAAATGTCTTAGAGGCGTTAATTTCTTTGTGTTTAGTCATTAGTAGAAACTTGGAAGATAGCAAGGAGTCAGAGACCGACTGACTGAGCTCATAAGGCATGTCCTTTTCTGCCAGTGGAAACACTGCTCGTTCATTCATTTATTGTTGCATGCCCTCTCTAATCACCACTAACTCTCTCCCTCAGCCAACCGCTTACCTTCCTATTTGTTTCTTTCAAAAAAAAGCTTGTTAGCAATGGGAAGCAACATGTGGCCAGCCAAATCATGCTCAGTGAGACCATGGCCAAGCGCTTTCTAAATACATGCAAACAAATCATTTAGCACAAGACGATATAGGTATAAAACATCCATCTTAAACTCAGAGAAGTGTGAATCCTGCTTTTTTTTATATATCATGAACAGGTAGTACAAACTACTGAGAAGGAAACCAGAAATTCTCGAATATAACATAGTGAACATGTTCAAGCGAAATTGATGACTTTCTTATTCCCACATCAACCAAAACTCCTTTTCAAATGTCTATGGAAACGAACATTGGTCTCGTTGCAAAATATGCTAACACGATTTTCAATTGCACACAATCAACAAAATTTCTAACCCTTCTCAGCGATGTTGAAGTTTGAGAGTCTAGAATGATCAGACTAAATGATGGTGATCTTTTTGAGTCAGTCACCCAGCCCATCCATCCTCACTTTCTGAATGTTGCCGCAGCTGTCTACCAGTGAAGACCAGCAGTCTACCCAGAAGACGCAGCTGTCTACAGTGAAGACGCAGTGTTTAGCCTACGACAAAATACTGCAAGCTGGCTCTCTGAATGATGCCCTGTTTTGGAGAGATTGTGTCCCCTTTATGCTCGCTCTCTCTCACTCTCTCTCTCTCTCTCTCACTCCTTCTCCTCCTTCTCTCTCTCTATCTCCTCTCACTCTCTCTCTCCTCTCTCACTTTTTGTGGGGGAGAATCAGGATAGAATCTTTGGCCCTCAATATTAATCAGAACGGCAAGAACAGGAGGTACCAGTTATCTCCGTCCATTCTCTGCCTTTGGAGCCTGTAAACATCGTTGTTCCAACTACAGTCAAACCGAAGAAATGCTTTCCTGCCATGTTCAGTGACAGCATATCCTACAATCAATGCTACTACGTGAAAGAAAGAAAGGCAGAAAACGAATAAAACGGACGAAGAAAACGAAGAAAGATGCTAGAAAAAAAAGGACAGAGAGAGGAAGACAGAGACATAGGAGCCAGAGAGAGAGAGAGACAGAGACAGAGAGAGAATGTAATTCGACTGTGGTATACCATATTGTGAACCAAGAAAACCAGGATCTTCTTCTTGATTCACCGCATCCTCTTTTCGCCAGAAAAAATACACACACACACCCACACACACACACACACACACACACGAGCGAAACAACCATGCACACACTCTTCACATTGTCAATGAGTGTACAGCAGCAAATACCTCACAATTTCCCAGCCTTCTTTTCCCATTACCCCATGCATTCCGTGGCACTCTTCCCCTTCCTCCTCAACCATCTTATCCCCCATCCGCTTCCTTTCCCCTCTATTCCTCTGTAATCTGTTTTTCCTTCCCCAAGGTTCATTGAAAAAGAAACTCGTCACTTGATGTAAGGCCTCTCTCAAGCCCAGCCACCAACATCTAAACGACATTGTACCCCATTCGAAGCCTCCTTGCCGCACGACGCCCGCCCTGCTGGATTGGCGAGGCCACTACAGTTGTCGCAACGAGAGTTGCGAGACATGAAACAAGAGCGGGGTTGATTGGTTCTTAGCGTGGTCATGTGGGTGTGATAACGTTGGTGAATAGGTCTAATGAAAGTTGATGAGGAATGTGGCTGGAGACTTCTTAGATCCAAGCGTCCTGTAAGGAAGTGGCAATAGATTACGGCAATGTCGATAGGATCGGTTACTATCTTTATTCTAATGAGTTTTCCTTGTACCTCGAAGGTTTCCTTGTTTTCTTGTTGCATGCTCAGAAAACTGGAGATAGAGGAGCAGAGAACGGAAGATAGAGAGAGGAATCAGAGAATGAAAGAAAGCAAGGAAAGAATAAAGAAATGAACAAAAAGAACAAGGAATAAAAAATGAGGAAGAAAGGAAGAAACAATATAAGGAATAAAAAGGTAATGAACGTGAAACGAAGGAAAGGAGAAAGAAAAATAACAGCCAACAAAAAAAGAAAGAAAAACAAGAAAGACGATGTGTGAAAAACTGCTAGAAATATAGAGGAAGAGACCCTTTCAAACACCGTCACCCACTAAAAAGGTCATCACAAGGCCACCAAAGACCACTTGCTATGCACAGATCAATCAAATCTCATCATCATCATATCATCATCATCATCATCATCAACACAACAACAACAACAACAAAAAGCAACAACAACACATCAACAACATCATCATCACAAAAGACTATGTACACTGAATTACGAGTTCAAAGGACCGTGGACATTACCACATCGAATAGCACTCTCATGCTAAAGGAAAAAGATGAGAGGGGAGGGAGAGTAGAGAGAGGGATAGGGATTGGAGTTGTGTAAGGGGGTTGCATCTTTTTATCAACGTTAAGCACCAATGACTGATCGCGACCTGTCAGCAAGACCACACGGTGCGTGATTGGGGAAAGTCCTCCGCGCATTCCGTCACCCTCCTCTGACAGTTCCCCTGTCACAATGGGCAGCAGGACCAGTGTACACTGACTGAAAGGGAGTTCCAGAGCCCACCAAACAGCGGAGTGTTTCCCCTTGGGAACATCAATGACGCGCACCGCTGCATAAATGAATGACTGAATAGCCCATACAGCAGTGGGCATGAACAATACGTGCACGTGCCAAAGAATACAAAGCGGCAGACGATAATCAAGCCCAGAAATAAAAAGACATGTGGAGATGAGGTGATGGCAGCGGGGATGGAGTAGTGGGCAGATTGTGTAGTGAAATCATGAGCTTATGCAGCATGGAGCCACTCTCAGTTGACATTGACACGGTTCTGAGTGTGTCAGTTCCATTAGTTTGCTTAACCACAGGCCGCTGCGTTACTTTTGCTCCACGACGAAGTACGATTGAAAAGGGGTTGATTTTGCTTTGTTTCTTTCGTAGATTTCTACAGAATCATAAAGAAACAGGATAATTTTCATGCAGATGCCTGTAAGCATAATTTCTCAGATCACTTGAGAATAATTCACACAGAAGCTGTGTTGTGAGAGTGTGTGTGTGTGTGTGTGTGTGTGGTGTTGTGTGTGTGTGTGTGTTGTGGCGCGTGCGTGTGTGTACTTGTGGTGGTTTGTGTGTGTGTGTGTGGTGTGTGTGTGGTGGGTGTGTGTGTGTGGGGGGGGGGGGGGGGGGGGGGGGGGGGGGGTGTGTGTGTGTGTGTGTGTGTGTGTGTGCCTGTGTGTCACAGGTCTCTGTGGTGTCCGTGTGGTGGTGTGTGTGTGTGTGTGTGTGTGTGAGTGTGTGCGCGCGCGCCGTGCTTTACCTATTATTTGTACATATCCAATACATGCATCAAACAAATCAATCAAACATTACAAAAAGGGCAATACATTACAATTCATGTGTGACAATAAACTATTAAAGCATATAAACAGTTGTTTAAGATGTAAGAAGTGTATTACCACATTCCCTGACAAGACGAAAAATAAAGCAACTGGCAGGATGGTAAGTATCAAAACAGACTTAGCTCATTAACAGAGCCCTCCCTCGGCCTTTGGTAAACCTTCCCCGTCCCATTTGTCAGTCTTAAATGTAATCTCCAGTCACCACTATTTTCCTCCCCCAGCTTCTAACCACCTACCTCCTGTTTGTTCTTTTTCCAAAAGAACTAGTTAGCAAACGGGAATCAATAATCTTGTCCAGCAAATTATGCTCTTGAGACAGTGAGATAACTTCTTTCTAGGCAGTTATGCAACAAACATCTTTGAACCATGAAGTAAGATGAAAGCCTGTGCCATCATCTTGAGCTAAAAGAGCCATGCATCCTGATTCTTTCCGAGTCATAAAAGGGTGAAAAAACAATGGAAATAAAAACTTGATTTTCTCTTCAATAACAATGACAAATTACAAGTATATGTACACATGTTCTGGTGAGATTGAATTCGTTTTCCCACTTCGACCAAGCTTGTTTCCGCAACCCAGTCAAACGTGTTGTGGCTCTTGCGAAATGTGTCCCACACACAATTCCAGTTCCAAAGATCAGCAAAGGAGCCATCCTCTTGTGAAGTTTTCATCTAAAGAACAGACTTGATGTTGGTTGTGTCTTGAATCGCCCTCATTCCATCAGCTCCGCCCTCTAAATAATGTGCAGCTGTCTATCTGTGGTGATAAACTGTCTGCCAACATTAAATACTGAATAGAGTCTAAAGTTTCTGGTGTCAGTGAAAACTCTCTCTCTCTCTCTCTCTCTCTCTCTCATACTCTCTCTCTCACTCACTCTCTCTCTCACTCTCCCTCTCTCCTCACCTCACTCTCTCTCTCACCATCCCGTGGGAGGGGCCAGGAAGTGGCGTGATCTGCCACTTTAAGAAATGCGGCTCAATGTTTGCAACGTCCCATTGCATTTGTTCTATTGTGAAGGACTGACTCAGAGTTGCAACGTTGTACTTTGCCAGCAAATATTCCTGATGCTATCCTTTCAATCCCCTCTTGTCTTCAGGGAGTCATGTCACCTACTCCTATTTCTGCCACAATTTATCGCATTCATTTTGAGAGGGACACGAAAAAGACATGAGTGTACCAAAGCTGCCTTTGTCACCCAAGCATGCTCCTCACGCTGATGTTCTGGGACAGTTTTTGCTTTATATGGTGGGGTAACATCGAACAGAACCCTGGAACCACAACCTTGGACAGCTTGGAGTGACCTAGCCTGAGTGCCTCCTTCCTCAGTAGCTAGTGACAGCTGACGTCATGAACAGGTTTGGACGTAAGTTAGGTGACTGGAACAGAATCATAAAGAACATTCAGGACCAGCTGGCTGCATGTCATGGTGGGTTAAACATGATCTGCATGAGGAGTGGAGTCTTTAAGAAAGGAAAAAACATGGAGCTATCAAAGAAAAATCTGATCTTATGCTATGGTGGAGCAGCTTGAAAGAAAAACAAAATGATTTGAATGTCGCGCTAAGTGTAACAATAATATTTTTTATGGTACTCAAACATAAAAGTGATCCCACTGAACAGCTAGAGTAAAGTTTCATGACTTCATTACTTACAATCAGAACCTTCACATGTGAAGTTGAAATTGACCGTGTTCACAAAGCTGAAATTCCGAAGCGCACTCCCCCTTCATGCATGCTACTCTTTCTCAAGATGAATTGAGTATTATCAATGCCCAAGCTAGAACAGAAAAGCACAATGACTTTGTTTGGGAATTTCTTCCTTCGGCTAGAGAAATAAGACCCTGGTCTCCTCTCCTATTTCAAAAAAAAAGAGCCGAAGGGGAAAACAAAGCTTTTGATGATTTTTGATCATCTCATTGTTGCAGTCAGTAACATTTTTTTCCTATAAAATGGTGGCTTGATATATAAAGATAGAGATACTTCCGCCCACTTGACCAAATCGGGCTTGTACAGTGGAGGTATTCCTGAAAACGGGAACCCAGTGACTTTATCACCGACTGACTCCCGTCACGTGTGAGCGATGTTCGGTGTTCAGTCATACCTTGCGGAGCTGGCGACGCTTTTGCACTTGCAAGCACACGAACGAAACATCGTTATCAGTTGTACGGGGAAATCTGTTTCCTTACTAACGTGTAAAGTAAAATTAATGGTTTGATGTTCTGAATTTGGCGATCCCAAAGTTATAATTAAATTTATCAGTTTGAATTTGTCTGATAAACAAAACATCCATTCAAGATCGTTGTGATGATTATTTACAGGATATCAAGTGTGAGTTTTTTTTAATCTGCCATTTAAAATTCCAAACACGTGGGAAATGGTCAGCAAGTTGGGTTTGCCTAATAAGAGTGAGCTTCATTCCACATGTTAAATCAATTGAAATGACTTATCCTAATTGAAATTTTGCTTAAGTTCTTGTTGACAAAATGTTTGAAACAGAAAAGGATATTTTTGTATTATTTGTTTCGCATATTCACCCGAATGTTCGTTTTAATGCCATTTTAGAATGTGATCAAGGTGTTATTAACTAGAAGAATGCTGAATGCCCTTGTGTTTACAAAATGACGTACATGTAATTCTAAATGGGAATTTAAAAAAGCAGAACTTCTGATATTTGCAAAATTTTTCTGGAGTGATGTTTACGAAGCACAACATGATACCTTTCTGTCACAGTAACCTAAGTTCTCAAACTAGAAACATGAAAAATTAATGGAAGATTTAAATTACTGCTAAAACCAATGGGGGGTGGCACTCCTTTGAACTGTGTATCTTAGACAGTGTAGGCCAAAGCCGACCGAATCGGAAAAACCTGGCTGCAGTGTAAACGAATATTTTGCTTTGCCGATGAACTTTTTGCTTTTTGTATGATACATGATAAACGATGTTTTGAACGTGCAGATTCTGATCACCTCCTGTGTTTTTTTTCAAGTTTACTACCCCCTTTGGTTGAAATAAGCACAAAAAGTGCAAGGCTGCAAAACATTGTTTGGAATGATAAATGCTCCTCGTTGTTTTAGTGTAATACTTAATATTAGGTATGAAAACAAGAGTTTAAAAAGAGTGACATGGCCATGACAGAATTGATTTTGATATAAAACAAAACTCCAGAATGTTAATGAATGTTTGACTGAAATTGAAGAATGTAATGAAGAGAGAGTGCATGTTAAAAACGAAAGATGTCGAAAACGGTAAGGTCAAGAATGATGTTCTAGAAAAAGAAAGACCAGGAGGCTGTTTAGAGTTGTCGCTCGTTGGCAGTTATAGTATGGTGTGCAGTGCGTTGGGGGCGGTCCTGATTCTCTCACACACACACACACACATGATCTTTAAAAAAAATGAAGAATGCAAAAATTGTAACATTTTATGTAGTAACAGTCCGTCTTGCTTTGTCCATTTTCAATGTTCGTCGACTTTGTCTTTTTCTCGTTTTTTTTTTTTTTGTTTTTTTTTTTAAGTGGTCTATCCTCCATCAGCGTGTATGCATATTCCATCCTTCTAAACCACAATTCCATCCACCCAGCCCACTCCGACTTAGATTACCAGAAATCAAGCCCTCGCAAACGCTCGGGCATCTTCAGGCTCTCAAACGTTTTCCCTTCATTGTTTTTTCAAACGAGGAACAAAAAAGAAGTCACAAGGTGCTAGGTCAGTAGAATACGAGGATGAGTAACGAGCTGCACGCTGTTCTCTGCAAGAAGTCTAAAGTGCAGCTGGGCCGTGCGGGCGTAGCTTGACGTTGTGGAGGAGTAGGCGGACGGATTCCGGTCCATGCGCCGAGCACTCCAAGCCTCGAACACTTTTTGGCAGGCAGGAGTTGATGTACCATTCAGCGTTCACTGTCTATCTCAGAGCGATACAGTAGTCACGTGGCCGATCTGGCGAAGAAACTGCAGAATCATTTGCTTTGTGCAGCTTCTTGATCTCTTAAATTTCACACAGATGGGGTTTCCCCTGAAAACATCCAAACAGACGACTCTGTCTTGTTTCGGTCCATACTGTAAAATAGTTTTCGTCACCCCTGACTATATTGGAGTCCCTATCTGAATCTTCTCCGTCATTTTTTTGCAACATAAACAGCACCATTAAAGCCCTAATCGAGTCCCTCATCAGCTCCCCGGTTAAGCAGGTGGGGCAAACCCAACGTGCGCAACGCTTCCGTACAGAGAGATTGTCCGAAGAATTGGTCTAAAAGCTTCCGAAGACAGGTTAGAGTATCACATGAGTTCAATCCTCCGTGATCGAGATTTCTGTAATCATGCCTTTCAACTGTGCACAGCGAACCGATCGTAGTAAATCTGAAACTGGACGTCCACAACGGTCACGATCTTCAACGACATTGTACCAAACTGAAATTCTTTGAACCACCTTTGGACTTTGGAAAATAAGGAGCTCGACGCCAAGACAGTTTGTCGAACTTAATAACACTCTCACGAAAATCTCTCCAAGACAGGCTCTCTGCAACAACTTTGAAACCGTTGTTCCCCTTGCCATCCATTTTCTGTCTAGAACAAATTGCTCGCCGAATTTTTATCCTTTTGTTGTCATAGCTATTATGACATCGCTTGGTGATGATGAAAAAAAAATTGAAATTATGACGTCATGGTTTCTTCCTGCGCAACCGAGAACTTATGGGGTGGCCTCTCGTATGACGAGTTTTTGACTTTCTTAAGATATGTCAAAGGCTTTAATAACCTTTTTCTGACGTTCCGCTGTATGCTTTGTTTGTTGTTTTTCTTTCTATCGTTTTTTGTTTTGCTTTGTTTGTATTTCATTAATTAACTTCCAGAAGATTTTTGAATTGCTGACGCATAACAAAATTTGCGAACTATTCAATTAAGCCGAACGCGCAAGCCGACCTCACATAAAATACACGAAGCCTATGCTTCATTGCGGCAAGCACATGTCCAGCAAAGCCTATTTCCCTGTACCACGCCAAGCTGAAACCAATCCAGCCATCCGTACCTAACAACCGAACTGCGCGTCATTCTAAGCAACCACTAATAACAACCAGAATAACTACGAAAAGTAGCTTCATAGAAGAGAGTGAAAGCCCGTGCAATAGGCTAAGGCAAAATGTATCAAAGAGCGCAAAGAATAACAATGTTTTCATTTGGTTTTGCAGCAATTGAAACAAGTTCTACATTCTTGCATTTGCCGCACGTAATCCTTTCAAAATGCAGTTTTTTGTTACATTTGAACACGTGATGCGCGCAATATATAACAATCGTCATTTTTTGCGTGGCAAATACTCTTTAAAGGGAGCACTCCAAACGGAAAAGAGTAGCGACTCTGCATGTTGCCTGCGGCGTGCGTGCGCGCGTGCGCGCGCGCGTGTGTGTGGTGTGTGTTTTAGTGTGTGGACTCCGTTACGACAAAAAATGTAGGGACGTTCACGACTGACACAGATTGCTCCTCTCAAATATAGCAAGTGCTACATTTTGCGCTTTTTGTTTTCATGTTGCGTTGTGCCGGTGCGCCGACCGATCAGAGGATGTTTAATGCTGTTGGGAACAAAATACTGACTGAAGGTAATTCACAAACAGTTCCTCTTCGCATCTGTAAAAGTTAAGACAACAGGTGAGAGGAGGGATTGAAGGTGAGGTGGATTTTAAAACTAAAAGAAGCAAGATTAATCTTAAACGGTTTAAACCTTCTTTATTTTTACCTCTGTCCCCTTTTAATGGATGAATATTATTGTATCTGTCCAGCTAGATGAATCGTCCGGGTAGTTTTTTTTTCTTTTTAATTTCCTTCCGAGTGCAGTGACTATGGCGTTCACTTTGTGACGTGGCTCAGGAGCTAGTGAAGCGCGGCAGTAAAATTATAAGAGCTCAGAATCTTGCCCCTATAGTTGTGTGGGTGTGTGGTGGTGGTGTGTGTGTGTGTGGTGTGTGTGTGTGGTGTGTTTTTGGTGTGGGGTGTTGTGTTTGTTGTGTGTGTGTTGTGTGTGTGGTGTGTGTGTGTGCGAGTGCGTGTGTGCTGTGGCGTGCGTGCGTGCGTGAGTGTGTGTGCTTATGTGCGTGTGTGTGTGTGTGTGTGTGTGGTGTGTGTGTGTGTGGTGTGTGTGGGTGCGTGTTGCGGTGTGTTCGAGTGCGAGTGTTTGTGTGTGTGTGTGTGTGTGTGTGTGTGTGTGTGTGTGTGTGCGTGTGCGGTGCGTTCTTTTTTTGTCTTTGTAACCGCTTAGGCTTATTTATTATCACCCGTCAATAAAAGTTCATTTATTATCGTTATGTTAATATACCATCAACGTTTTTTTCATCAACATTATGGTCATCATACAGCATTATTGTCATACTTATCATCATCCGACAACATTATTATTCTATATTAATGATTTTATAATTATTATTTATTATTATTTATTGTTATTATCGTTATTATCATATTGGTAGTTATCATGAGTATAGTTAGTAGTAGAAGTAAGGATATAGTAGTAGTAGTAATTAGTAGTTGTTGTAGTTGTTGGTTGTTGTTGATGTGTAATAGTTATCGTGGTAAGTAGACAGCACTAGAAACATGTATCAATTGAAAATGTAAAATAGCTTCTGACATAGCCTAGACCTTTTTATTAAAGATTTCAACCATGTTACACACACACACACACACATAACACACACACACACACACAACCACACACACACCAACACACACAGAGGCAACGCACGCACAACACGCACGCACGCACACTCACACACCCACAACACACACACACACACACACACACACACACACACACCACACACCTCACCACAACAATAAAACAGAGAGAGAGAGAAGAGAGAGAGAGAGAGAGAGAGAAAGAGAGAGAGAGAGACAGCACAGACAGACAGACAGACAACAGACAGACCAGACAGACAGTCAGACAGACAGACAGACAACAGTCCAGACACTCAGACAGTCAGTCAGACAGGCAGACAGTCCAGACAGACAACTGACAGACAGACAGTCGGGAGAACGACCAGACTGACAGACAGTCAGAACAGTCAGTCATACAGACAGACAGACAGTCAGACAACAGACAGACAGATAGACAGACAGAGCATGTGGGGGTGTGAGAAGCACAGCAAAGGAGTTTACAACTAAAGAAATCAAACTTTTCCGGACAGCTTAGTGGGCTTAACGCTGACTGAAATGATTTTGCAGGAAGGACCGGTGCTGATCGTCCGTTTGAAATGATCCACAGAGAGAAAATTCGACTCTTATAACAATGCAATGTGCTTTATTACAGTGGAAAGTCATAACAAATCAATACCCAATAATCATCACGACGGGGTCCCAAACAAGAACGTGCCCCCCCCCCCCCTCCGCTCTCTCTCTCTCTCTCTATCTCTCTCTTCTCTTCACTCTCTCTCTCTACTCTCTCTCTCTCTCATCCTTTACTCTCTCTCTCTCTTCTCTCTCTCTCTCTCTCTCTCACGCCCCTCGTCATATCTCTCTCTCTCTCTCTAATTCCCTCGTGGGGTGTGTTTTAAGTGGGGGGGTGTGAGGTGCATCAAATGAGGGGTCTAGCAGTTCAACAAGAAAGACGAGTAGCTTTAATCACCCCAATGATTTTGAGAAGTATTCTGGATGTTGAATGTTCATGACACAGCATATCAATCCAACTGCTCGGAAACTTCAAGAGACGATTTCGGAAGCTTTCTGTCATCCGTCTGTTTCAGGTCTTCCAGAGAGACCCCCGGAATCATCACGCAATGTTTTTTACATACCGCATTTGTACCCGACACATTAAATTTCAAACGTTCAAAGCAAAACCCAATCTATGTTGAATATGAGTTGACCGATATGATCATCAGTGAACCTGATCTGTTGTAAAAGAGTGAAAGGAAGAGCAAACACTCAAGAGAGACCACACTATGACAATGAAGAATTTGTTTTAGTTAATGTAACCTGGAATGCCGTACAATAAAGGTTTTTATAAATATTAAATAAGTCTCAACAATGTCATACAAGAGCTAGATTAATGACATATTTTTTACTGAGATTAGCTTGTGAATAACAAGGTAAGTTTTGCAATCATTAGTCTGGTCGCAATCGCGCCGCGCGCGCGCGTGCTGCGCGTGCGTGCGTGGTGTGTGTGTTGGTGTGGTGTGTGTGTGTGTGTGTGTGTGTGAGTGTGTGTGTGTGTTGTGAGTTGAGTGTGATGCGTGTGTGTGTGTGTTAGGTGTGTGCGCGCGCGCATGTGTGTGCGTGCGTTCGTGCGCGCAAGCGCGTTTGTATGTGTGTGTGTGTGTGTGTGGGGTTTGTGTGTGTGTGTGTGTGTGTGTGTGTGCGAGTGGGTGTGTTGAGTTTCGAATGTGTACTGTGATAAAACTTTAACAGTGGCCTTATTCTCGGCAAATACAATAATAGCGTATACAAACAATGGGCAAGCGAAAAAAAATATTGCCAAATTTCAAGCTATCGCCCTGAAATGAAAATTGACAAAAGGCACGGCCGAAGTCCTGCAATTATCGTTTTCATTAAGATTTTCAGTATAAGGAATAGAAGCTTATCTTAACAATTGTTAAAAAATTACAACTAACTCCTTTTAACACGTCCGTTTTGCGCCCGATTTGAGTAGATAACGGACTGCTGGTTCTTCATTTTCATTGTCCTGAATGTTGTTTATCTTGCCCGAAGAAGACCAAAGAGGTCGAAACGCGTCGTGCTTTTTTTTCCCTGTAATTTGTTTGTCCATTTCGTCCGTCGGGAAAAGTTTGTTTGTTTGTTTGTTTGTTTGTTTTCTTTTGAATTAATGTTATCAAGATAACACCATTCAGTGCCATTTTACTGATCAAATACTTCTTAAAAATCTAATGTTTTTCCCTGTAATTTTTCCATTTCGTCCGTCGGAAGAGTTTTATTTTTCTTTAAGTTAATCTCATCAAGATGACACCATTCAAACAATTTCACTGAGCAAATACTTTTTTTTAAATCTGATGAAAAATAGAACAAGCATAGGACACATAATTATAATGAAATATATCTTATTAACTTTGGCACATTCGTGGTGAATCAAGCAGTGAAACCACGTAAAAGCAGCAAATTAAAACACATGAAAGCAGCAAAGTAAAACGTTAAAAATCAGCAAATTAAAACACATAAAAGCAGCAAATCAAATGGCCTTTTTTTCAATAACAAAAGACCGAATAGCACCATCATGCCATAAAAACGAAAATTTAATAGCTTTGAACTACCAAACGCCCGTAGCGCGCTGCCGTTGCTGTCTCTAAAGTGAAGACAGCAGTGAGCTTCAGACAACCTTCCCTCCACTTGTTACCCCATTCCTCTCTCCCTTTGCCACCGCCTCTCTTTATAGTGCAAGCGTTTTACGCTCTTCTTTACTCACTGCCCTAACATAAAGATTACTTTATAACCGGAATAGAATGAGTTTAACATTGGAATAAAAAAACGCAATAGTTCTTGACACCCTCAACAGTTTCATATTGCCTCTCCCATTAAAGAGATTTCACAGGTGGCAGATTGCCTGTCTGTCTGTGTTCAAATAATATGTCCGTCGTTAAAAAAAAATTGCTGGTATTCCTTCTTTACATTGATTTCTTACTTTCTAGGTGGTCTAGTTTTTGTTTATGAATTTTCAGCTCACATACATGATATCTAAGTGTGTGTGTCTATACCATTTGCTTGAACGTATGACTGATATTGGTCTGCTTCAAACTGGAACTTCATTAGTAATTATGTATGTTCTTTATCATTTTTGTATATGAATGGGCAGGTTTACTTTTGCCATCAAACGATCTTTTTAAGTTCTGAGAACGGTCGGCATTCAGTACCTTGGCATATCCATCGGATGCCAAAACTATTTTCGACCACCGCTTCGTGATGTGGAATTTCAGTTGCGGTGATCTGATTCACGCTGGAAAAAAAAGTCACACGCTCCTGTGTAAACACTTGTTTTGCAATAGAATCACTTGTAAGCAGGCCTCAAAATGGCCCTTAAACATATGAAAGATATCTGTCCGTATCTCAGCAAACAGGTCTTTTTGGGAACTATTTGCCAAACCAACAAATCGTTTCGCTACAAATGTACATCCCAAATTTCTGTTGAAAATTATGAACGATCAATTTGCATGTCGAAAAGTATTGAAAATACGTACGGATCAATAACAGAGAGAGAGAGAGAGAGAAGAGAGAAGAGAGAGAGAGAGAGAGAGAGAGAGAAGAGGGGGAGAGAGAGAGAGAAAACAGACAAAACAGACAGACAGACAGACAGACAGACAGACAGACAGACAGACAGACAGACACAGACAGAGACAGACAGACAGACAGACACAGACAGAGACAGACAGAGAAATTTAACAACAAAAAATGTAATCTTACCAGCTTGAGCCAAGGCCAGCAAACTCGGAGAAAAGCGCACACACACCCGACAATCTGCGAGAATTGCCCGACCGCAAAGCTTCAGAAATTCTTTGAAGAGCTCCAGGCGTTGATGTTGTTTCTTTTTTCTTTTTCGTTTTTTTTTTTTTTCAAAATGGACCTGAAGAAGGTTTGATGAATGAAATGATACCAGAGTCCTACCAGCTTCAGCTCACAAAGTTACCTTTTCAGTAGTATTTTTTTGTTGTTGTGTATTTAGCTTTTCTTCTTACCGTGGAATGAGTGAAATAGCTCGACAGGAAACGTGTAATGTCAGATGTGAAGGAGACGTATTGCGCCTTGCCACGCCTGCTTTTATAGCTCTGCCTCTGGCACTGGTCTGTGTGTGAGTGTGTGACAGAAACCTCCTCCGAGCAGATAGATCTTGTGGGTGGGAGGAGTGTGGAGGGGGGACATCGTCGGCCCACGAGATACCGTGAGCATGCGAGAGGCCAGAGCTGTGTGGAGCTGAGTGTTACCTCTCTCTCTCTCTCTCTCTCTCTTCTCCTCTCTCTCTCTCTCTCTCTCTCTCTTCTCTCTCTCATCTTCTCTTCTCTCTCTCTCTCTCTCTCTCTGTGTGAGTGTGTGTGTGTGTGTGTGTGTGTGTGTGTGTGTGTGTGTGTGTGTGTGTGTGTGTGCCTGTCTGTGCTACTAGATACTTGTTCTGTCTATATCACCGTCTGTGTGTATATGTATGTGAGTGTGTATGCGTATAACGTGTGTGCTTGCGTATGTGTGTGCACGGATACTATTTTATGTCTACGCGCATGCGCATATAAATAAATGAATATATATATATATATATATATAATATATTATATATTATATATATACATATATATATATATATATTATATATATATATATATATATATATATATATATATATATATTATATCGTGGTGAATCAAGAAAGTGAAACCATATAATATATATATATATATATATATATATATATATATATATATATACATACATAATACATATATGGAGAGGAGAGAGAGAGAGAGAGGAGAGGAGAGAGAGAGAGAGAGGAGAGGAGAGAGAGGAGAGGAGAGAGAGAGAGATATGGCCACGTATGTATATCATATTAGATATAGATAAGATAAGAAGAGAGAAGGAGAGAGAGAGAGAGAGAGAGAGGGGAGAGAGAGAAGAGAGAGAGGGAGAGAGAGAGAGGAGGGGAGAGGGGATGGGAGAGATGAGAGGAGAGAGAGAGAGAGAAATAATGAACAATAAGTCTCAACACACCACCCACGCTCTCTATATAAATATAAGCGAGAGAGCAGAGAGAGAGAGATGGTGTGAGAGAGAGAGAGAGAGAGAGAGAGAGAGAGAGAGATTATATGTTCATTTATCTATTTATGTGTGTGTGTGTGTGTGTGTGTGTTTGTGTGTGTGTGTGTGTATGTGTGTGTGTGTGTGTGTGTTGTTGTGTGTGGTTGTGTGTGTGTGTGTGTTTGTTGTGTTGTGTGTGTGTGTGTGATTGTGTGTGTGTGTGTTGTGTGTGTGTGTGTGTGTGTGTGTTGTGTGTGTGTGTGTTTTGTAGGGAGAGAGATTGCTTCTCTATGTTTTCATTAAGTGGCTTGGATACTATGTTCCATCAAATAATGTAATTTTACATAAAGACTATTTAACTAATCAAAATTTTTAAACAATAATAGCGTGGCGGTGGTGGGGGGGGGGGGGGGGCAGTATTCTTGAGCAAGTACGTTATACTGAAACTATTAGGAACATGAATATAAGTATCTTATTACTGACCTTTCACATACTCCAGTTCCAGAGTTACAGTAGAGTGACAGACAGAGACTTCCACAGTAATCAGTCTCATCTCGGTAGTTGAAAGACAGAAAGCCACCACTGCCAGACGGTAGGAAGCACCAGAGTTTATGTTACATTACCTGGGCACTGTTTGTGTCCAGGAGGATTTGTTTAAGAATTGATTCACCCGGAGAGACAATGTCTCACTGGGTTCCAGTCTAGGCAGCAACTGATCCAAGACAGACGTTTTACGGTCTGTTGACTGTCAACCAGGAGGCAAAGAACCATGAATCAAATGCTTTAGTTCCACAAAAGTCGCGGTTGTTTACACGGCCGGCGGGTGGACATTGGATGCTGTGATTTGAGTTGACAACGATGTTATTATAACTGTGACTCCGTCGTACTTTGTGTTTTCCTTCATCTTTTTCACCTCACTGTTATTTTCATCGTCGGTCAACGCTGTTGTCTTAATGTGGTTTATAAGCATCTCTTTCAAATGTGATTTGCTGAATGTGTTATAGTGATGCCTTGATCGCCTTAAAGGACATGCATGTAAATTTGTGAACTGAAAATTCGTTGATAGTTCCGTAAATTCTATATAGTTTCTTACACTTTGAATTTGTGTGAATACTGAGAGAGAGAGAGAGAGAGAGAGAGAGAGAGAGAGAGAGAGGAGAGAGAGAGAGAGAGAGAGAGAGAGAGAGAGAGAGAGATTTATGAACGAAAAATTCATAGATAATTCCATAAATAAATGTATACTTTCTTACATTCTGTGAATACTGTGTGTGTGTGTGTGTGTGTGTGTGTGTGTTGTGTGTGTGTGTGTGTGTGTGTGTGTGTGTGTGTGTGTGTGTGTGTGTGTGTGTGTGTGTGTGTGTGCGCTCACAGACAGACACACACACACACACACACACACACACACACACACACACACACACACACACACACACACCACACACGCACGCACGCACGCACGCACGCACGCACGCACGCACACACACACACACACACACACACACAACACACACACACACACACATGCGCACACGCACACACATAGGCCCATGCCCGCACATCCATACAGACACATGTGTACATTCACTACACAAGCATACAAACAAAGACAACCAGTGTTAGGTTGGCACTCAAGGTCTGACCAGCGCTTTGGGGCTAATGCGTACGTCAGACATCTTTTAAGTCGTAGCCACGAGACCCTCTTCTTCAATTCGCTCATCTAAGTTATTAATTCATTTACCCATCAGCTTAAAATAATGCGTACTATGGTCTCAAACTTAGCGGATGCGTATATGGACTAGTCCACACGGAGTGACGCCTCCTTGATGAAACTAAAACTGAAACTCTGTGTGTGTGTGTGTGTGTGTGGTGTGTGTGTGTGGGGTGTGTGTGTGTGTGTGTGTGTGTGTTGTGTGTGTGTGTGTGTGTGTGTGTGTGTGTGTGTGTGTGTGTGTGTGAGAGAGAGAGAGAGAGAGAGAGAGAGAGAAGAGAGAGAGAGAGAGAGAGAGAGAGACAAACAGACAGACAGACAGAGAAACACAGACATACAGATAGAAGGAGGGTTTAAAAAAAAACTACAAACACCCGGAGTAATTGCAAAATATATTTCGCTTTATTTAAAGCTTCTTCAGTTGCTACCATGGACCGAACTGTTATACAGATAGAAGGAGGCAGAGACAGAGAGAGACAGAGTGAGAGAGAGACAGATAGACAGACAGAGAGTATTCAATGGTTTGTTTCACTATGGGTGAACACGATAACGTTTTGATCGTGAAAAGAGGGCAAAGAACTATTGTTGTGGTCCATGATGTACTGATTCTTAATCTGAAAATTTTCTTTGCATTGTAGGCCTCTTAATCTTACATTCAGATCCTTTTTTCCGGATCTCCAATCAACTTGACTGATAGTCTGCTTCGCGTGTGCTGCGGATAGATCCACTCGACTGACAATGATCTCAATTTGCGGCAAAGAGGGCAAAAGAACTATTGAGTGGTCTATGATGTATAACTTCTTAATCTGAAAATTTTCTTTTTGCATTGTAGCCTGTTTATTTTACATTCAGATCGTTTTTTCCTTTTCTCCAAACAATTCAGCAGATGCTGCATGTAGATCCACTCACTGGCAATGATTTCAATCTATACCTTTTATGGGATAGAATGGGGAAGTAAGAGTGAGACATCATTTGAGAAACGTAGACACAAACTGATCCACCCTTCAGAAAATATAAACTGTTTCGCATAGAGGACAGAGCCCTACACTAGTATCACCACTGTCACTGAAACACATAGAGGACAGAGCCCTACACTAGTATCACCACTGTCACTGAACACATAGAGGACAGAGCCCTACACTAGTATCACCACTGTCACTGAAACACATAGAGGACAGAGCCCTACACTAGTATCACCACTGTCACTGAACACATAGAGGACAGAGCCCTACACTAGTATCACCACTGTCACTGAACACATAGAGGCTAAATGAAAGTGCCTTTGTAAATTGTCATTGAACACATAGAGGCTAAATGAAAGTGCCTTTGTAAATTGTCATTGAACACATAGAGGCTAAATGAAAGTGCTTTGTAAATTGTCATTAAACACATAGAGGCTAAATGAAAGTGCCTTTGTAAATTGTCATTGAACACATAGAGGCTAAATGAAAGTGCCTTTGTAAATTGTCATTGAACACATAGAGGCTAAATGAAAGTGCCTTTGTAAATTGTCATTGAACACATTTGAGGCTAAATGAAAGTGCCTTTGTAAATTGTCATTGAACACATAGAGGCTAAATGAAAGTGCCTTTGTAAATTGTCATTGAACACATAGAGGCTAAATGAAAGTGCCTTGTACTTTCCGAAGAAATGGCTTCCGAAAACATATTCTATAATGAAAATATTAAGATAAACAAAAAAAAGTATTTTTTTTAAAACAAAGTCTGTTTGACAAAAATATACATACAATTGGGCACATTATAAAAGAAGATGGTACGCTTTTGGCATATAGAAAGTTCAATAACAAATATCGTTTTTGCATTGACTTTATCTCGTATGCTGGATTATTAAGAGAAGTAAGTGAATATATTCGGAAAACGCAGTAACAATGATAAATAACAAGAATGAAGAAAGGTCTAAATTATGGAAACTTATCTGTTCAGTCAGCAGAGGGGGACGTGTTTATTATGATGCCCTTCTGTGTGACAACATAAACCCTGCTTTTTGCAATAAGTGGAATGAAAATCTTGAACAAAAATTGGAATGGGGTGTCATTTTTAAAAAGGTGCAAAAAATAAAAGAAAAAAAAAACTTAAATGGTTTCAGATAAGAATTCTACACCGTATACTGGTACAAATATTGTGCTGTCAAAATGAGAATTGAACCGAATGATCATTGTACATTTTGTGATACAGAAAGAGAAAACATTGAGCATCTATTTTGGTCGTGTGAGCATGCGGAACATTTTTGGCAACAACTTCAAGCAATAATAAAAGGAAAATGTCACTATGCGGATTCTTTAAATTTGTCTGTTGAATTGGTATTATTGGGCATTCAAATAATTTTAGAAGTCATGAACCCTTTGACTATATTTTACTTCTAGCCAAATATTTCATCTTTAAAAGCAAATGTGAGAAAAAACTTCCAATTGTAATAAACTTTCTACACTATTTAAAGACAAGAAATAATCTTGAACAGCAAGTCGCAAAAAGCGTAAAATAAATGTAAAAACTGCACGAAAAATGCAGTTATACCAATCTTTGATAGAAGTGTAATTTTTGGACTTGAAGTGCATGTTGAGGGACTGGTCTGTCTCCGGGATCACTTATTATGCATGTACGCATGGATCCCCTTGTGGTTTTGTCGGTGTCTTACCCTCCTCTCTCTCTCTCTCTCTTTTCTCTCTCTCCTCTCTCCTCTCTCTCTCCTCTCTCTCTCTCTCTCTCTCTCTCTCTTCTTTTGTTTCTGTTTTTGGTTGTTATATTTGTATTTAATTTTTGAAAAACCCTGCCTTGCAAATAAGCTAACACATGATACGGAAACTGTTTATGGTTCTTGATTGAAATGTAAGCGTTTGGCTGTTGAAACATAAATGGTGTGAATTATATACTGATGTGAACTGAAATGCTATGGATTTATTAAAATGTTTTGTCTTGCAACAGAAAAATAAAGTTGAAATAAAAAAAGAAAAAAAGTGTGCCTTTTGTACAAGGTAGCTGACAATATATGGCGATTTTCACCACTCCCAATAGTGTCATCTTTCCATCAGTTGTGGTTCCCAAGTGGTTAGTGTCGCGGGCTACCGGCTGGATCGTCATCAGTTCGATTCCCATCAGACCCATTTATTTCTGGATTTTTCTGCCCCGACTGGCTTCAGCCCCGACTTGAGTTTGCTTTTGGGTCAATGGGAAGACTAGAACCCTACGTAGAGTTTCCTCCATTTAATGTGTACTAAGGCTTTGTTCATTAACAAACCTCGATGGGTTACAGAACACAATTTACGTACAAGTCTTCGTTCTGCGACAAGCTGTTCGGATCATTCGATACCATTAAGGTACATCTAAGCTTTGTTCTTCAACAATGAACATGTCTTTATTGGAGTAGAAGGGTGGAGTAGAAGAGTCCTGAAAGCCGGGTGGAAATGGGGAGTGTGGGTGTGTGTTTCTGGGGGTGTAACAGAGTTTTCGGATCCCCCTTCATCTTAAAAAACAGGGAGGGGAAGGCGGAGACAGAAACGAAAAAACGAAAAACGAAGGAAATAGGCGTGGCAGTGTTAATAATGTTCATGGATGAGCTCACAAACCAGGAGTTCTCCCGTCTAACCCACTCCCCACCCTCCTAACTCCTTCTCCTAACTTCATATCTCCACGCCCTAACCCGTTGCCCCTGCGCCTACCCTTCCTCTCTCCTAGGTCCATCTTACCTTCCCACTCCTCCGCCTTCCCGCCCTACCCGCCTACCTGCTCATATGCTCCACATCCCACGCTTTTTCTGTGTTTTTTTGTTTGTTTTTGTTTTTTTTTAGTTTGTTTGTTTTTGCTGTCTGACTTTTTCCTGTCGCCCCAGTGGCATGAGCCCACGCGCTCATGTCATCCAGCTTCTCATTACACACCTACACCCTGGCGTCCGGCTGTAAATTTGCTGTTGCCACTCATTTTCTGCCCACTCCAGAAAGTCCCCTCCTCTACTACCCATTTCCATTCAATCAGTGGTTGTATGTTGTCGGGCTTTTCATTTCAGGCATGGATCTGAAAATAATCTCAAACACCTCTCCTCCATCCTAACTGAACGGATATTGTCCCCGACAGCGGTGTTGACAAGAACAATACTTAATGGTGTGGAACTGAGTCGTCAGACACATTAACACGTTTGTGCAGCAAATTATTTCTGGCTATGTATGTGCTGATGAGGCCGGCTCTGGTGAACGTATCAGCATACGAGAGAGAGAGGGGGGGAGGGGGGAGGGGAGGGAGAGAGAGAGAGAGAGAGAGAGAGAGAGAGAGAGAGAGAGAGAGAGAAGAGAGAGGAGAGAGAGAGAGAGAGAGAGAGAGAGAGAGAGAGAGGAGGGCCGGGGGAGGGGGGGAGGTGGTAAATAAAAACCGAGTTTTTATACAGTTTATCCTCACACAAAAAGCACCGACAGCGAGAGAGACAGACAGACCGACAGACAGACAGAAATAGATTCAAACAAACAGACTGATAGACAGGCTTCACAAGTGAGGAGGCCAGCTGATTTTTTTGTCACAAGTATGCTGATTTTACACAATCCGGGCGTAACAGGAGTTGCGCGCTAGCGTCTAGCAACACAGGAAATCTTCCGAGAACAGACCCCCACCCACCCACCGCCCCATCCCCTCCTTCACATGCAAGTGTTTCTGCCCTGAATTTCTGATATTCTAAGGGGGCCGAGCCGCATCCAGGTTGTGACTCTAAGGTGCATTCATTTCATCAAAAATATTGTCTGCGCTGCCAGAATTCTAACCTTTATCTTCTGTGAGTCGTTTCTCTTGTGATTGTTTTGTCCATATTGCTCGGTGGAGTTATCATAAACACTTTTTAAATAAATTACTTTACCCTCTGGATGGGTGTACGTCTCTCGCATGCTGTTTCTGACGGATGTCTCACCCAAATGGCGATCGGACAACGGTTTGTTTATTTTTATTCGACCTCCACTGCATCCTGCAGGAACACTGTTCAGCTGCATCTGCCATTTGCTATAGTGTCCTGGTCCTCTCCTTCCAACACATCAACAGCTGTTTTACTAGATCATAGGCTGATGAGCCACCACCACCCTCCCTTCCCTTCCCCCTTGCTCCAACCACTATGGCGAGTGACCAGTCTCCCTAATGTTGCTGTTTAGACCAGCATTCCTCTTAGTGTTGCAGATGTACACTCTCCCCATGCCGTTTCCATACTGCACAGTAAGTTAAACCAGAATCATCTGTTTTAATTAACTTCAGTGAAGTAGTATATCCGGTCTCATGCCACTCTTTTAGTGATCTCTGGATGGTTTTTCCTTCTGTGGAAGATCTGTGCATTCTACGCGATCCACTCCATCCACTAAACGCGACTTCCATAGTCTTGGTCACACAGCTGTTCCAGACCATGATCTGCAGTATAGGATGTTGTTGCCAGAGCTTCTGGTGGCAAGTGTTTCTTTTGGCAGTGGTAACCGTATGAACTATATCTGTAAGCACTTGCGTCTCCGGGGTCAGCGACGCTGTCCATGAACTCAGAATAATGTTCCACTGTTCGCTGGCACAGAATGAGCGGACATGGGCGGCCCATTTCACCAGGACTGATTTCGAGGGTAGGAGGTAATGTACACATCTGAGATTGAAGTTGATCTTGACAGGTGCCATGTGCAATATAAATGATTCCAGCTGATACTTCTTTGGATGGTTTCTCACGTAGTCCGTCGCCCCTGTTGACCTTGCTGGAACGCCTTTTGGTACTTTATCCTCCTCTTCTTTCTTCAGTGCTTGTCCCTTTTGTCCTTGACTGCTACTTCATTTCTGTTGATGCCAGTTCCTATCTCTTGGTTTGAGTGTATCCTGTTATTTCCCCTTTTTCAGGTTTTTCCTTTAAAACCCTGATATGGATCTTTGCGGTCGGCTGGACTATAAAGAGCATTAATTAATTATTTTCCTTTGCTATGTCAGCCGCCTCCTGAACTTTCCATTCCTTCCAGTTTTTAGCGTTGATCTGATTACCATCACCGCCTTGTGTCGGGAGTACCTCCTACAGGACACGTCGTGCAACAGGCACTGGCGTATAGCAAAGGGTTTGGTATTCAACGGCATTAAGAAAGGAAACCTGAAACGAGGCGTCGAGACATAAACAAGATATAATCCATAAAAAAATAACGTCTGCTTTCAAAATGGAACTGAATGATGTTATGAGGGCCCTCTAGGAAATATTTGATTGCAAACGGGAATCGAGAACACTGTTACGGACGGTGTGGTAGTGCATGTTTTACTGTCTGACTCTCCCTTTCAAAATTGTGGATCCGTGTATCGACTTTTTTCCTAGACACACCCACACTACACGAACATGGACAGCCAGGCAACACACAAGTTAATTTTCTTTCTTTTTTTTCATGCCGCCTGTACCATCAAAACATTACAAACATATTGCTATAATATAGATAAACGGCACAAAAAATATATTAATATACGCCACCACCAGTAAGGGCGTGCAACAACACGAGGAGCTTTAACCGTCTCTCTCTAAACTGGCGTAGTAAATACATTCTTTTTCCTCGGCGCAGACTTGGCTGGTACCTTCAGCAGTGTCCTAACAGACAGTTCATATACCTGGCTGAGTCCAGCCCAAATCACAGTCTTCACACAGAAAGCAGAGCCGCTCACGGATGCAGTTCGTGGAGTCCTCCAGGGAACGCCTACACAGCAGAAATAAAACACACGTTGAACCACCGACCCAGCGGTCAGCCTCTCCACGTCGTCGTGACGGAGGATCCTTAGGCCCTTTATCACACGAGTCTTCTACTGACCTGGTGGTCAGCCTCTCCAGACACAGTGGCTGGGACACGGGCTGTACCCCCACACCCGGTGGCTATCAGTTCCAGGCCGGACTCAGGGGCCTCACCGACACCCGGGGAATTGTATAACTACATTGATTATCTAGCCTACTACCTACATATTTATCATCCTTGTTTTGTCACTAGCAGTCACTCTTCACATAATACACTTCGCCGAAATTTGGGAGAGAAAATATCCATTATATATTCCACTGAGATTCAATACAATTGTGCATTACGATAGAAAAATTTCTCGATTAACACCATGAGTGATTACATTGAAGAAAAAGATTTCCCCACGTAAACCTTTTCAAAGTACCAAGAATACAACTGTTACACATAAAGGAACGATTTCCATCTGTCTCTTTTTATCAAAGAAAAGAATGTTTTTATCTTTCCACATTATCATCACTAGATGTGTCCACAACAGGGATCAGAATACATTTTCCAATAATTCATACACAATGATTTTCATTACTCACTTCCAGAGCTCACCAATACTCACATCATTGTAATACTTCAGGGAAAAGATAAACAAAGTTATTGTTTCAATAATACATTGACTTAACTTGATCATTTTGTTCCCGATCACATATAAATATACATATTCTCTCTTCCACCCACGCACTCATTCTTCTCATCCACCTCTCGACTCGCACATTTACTAACCACAACTTCCTACAGTCATCCTATGTCTCGTCAAGTCTTGTGAATCACAAGATCAGTCAAGGAACAATTAAATATTTTAGGCCTTCACTAAAACAATGGAAAAGTCACGACCACCGGTAGGAAAACCCAACTCCATTAGTACAAACCCTAAATTCCATTTAACTAATCAAACATGCCTGATTACCACAACAACTAGGTTCCCGGTCTCTCTTTCGGCACCGTGTGGTGTTTCCAGGCCGGCAGATCTGCAGAGACCGAATGGAAATCCACGCTCACCTGCCTGACAACAAAACGCGGGTGAGTAACTGTCAGGTGAACAGGCAAACTTTCGCCACCACAATTTGGGACCGGAGAAAAATGGTCCGTCACATACACGAAAACAATAGTGTGTTTGTGGGCACTGTTGCCTCTGGGCCTGTATTGCACTGGACACCGTTGAGAGCTCAATAATGAAGAAAATGATATGTCTATAATTCACCCAATGCGGCTTGCGGTACCAAGCCTCCTAGCACACAGGAACAAACGAAGGAAAGCGCTCATGAAAGGAAGATTTTAAAAAAGCATTCGATGTCATTGACCACAATCTCCTTATTCGAAAACTGGAGATATACGGTCTTTCAAAATCCGCCCTTATCCTTCTAAAATCATACATCACAAAAACGACAACAATGCGTCTTATCGGGGACGGCTGTCTCTTCTATAACAACTCTTAAGTATGGCGTTCCACAAGGCTCCATTTTAGGCCCGTTACTCTTCTCAATCTACATTAATGACCTACCCCTACATGTGAGATCTACATGCGACCTCTTTGCAGATGACACCACAATTCACACCAGCCATAATGATCCTTCCAGTCTTTCAAAACATTTGCAAGAGAGTACCAACGACCTTGTAAAATGGACCGAACTAATCATATGTCACTTCACCCTCAAAAAACAAAACTCATGTACATTACAACTAGGCAAAAAGACAAAAGCTCACCAATGATTTCCCTCCTATACACCTCAATAATGTACTTGTGGAACAAGTCACCATCAAAAGTATTAGACTAATAATTGACAATAGTCTCAGCTGGAATCCCCACATAACGTTACTATGCCAATGCTTCCCCCAAAAGTCTATCAGCTCACCCCAAAACAACCCACCAAAATT
>JAFLJL010015127.1:10000-13456 GCA_018398815.1 Conus ventricosus | reverse complement strand
CAAAAAAATACGACCCCCCCTCAGTCGCCGGACACTGCCGACAGCCAACGCCCTGGTACTGCAGAACCCGTCGCTGAACATCAACACCGACAGTCAAGACGCGGACGACACACTGGACGACACCCTCAGTCGCCGGGACACTGCCAGACAGCCAACGCCCGGTACGTGCAGAACCCGTCGCTGAACATCAAACACCGACAGTCAAGACGCGGACGACACACTGGACGACACCCTCAGTCGCCGGGACACTGCCAGACAGCCAACGCCCTGGTACGTGCAGAACCCGTCGCTGAACACCGAAACATCGATCGTCTTCACTCTGGTAGCCAAACCTTCAAAAGTCGGTCGAGGGCATACCGTGAACCCCTGCCCCCAACGGCAGAGAAACAAACATGAGCATGAGGCCAACCCAACCTTCGCGGATAACGCCTCAGTTCGTACTAACTTGCAGATACACGGCGACACTCCGAGTTCATCTCGGAAACTCACAAGACAGCACTCACATTCACGGAATTCCCCATACACATCGAAGAACTCCAGTTTCACGAGCGTTAGTTTACACACGTAAACCTCACTATTCCGACGAGCTTGACAACTCTCTCCCTCCCCCCTCCAAGAGTTAACAGGTAAGCAAATTCCCGGCAGGAATCACGCACTTCACGGCCACTGCCACCCTGGCGATGGACAGGCCACACTCCACAATTGTCACTGAAGCGACCCGTGTCAGTTCGTGCGTGACACACTTTGTCGTGCCGAATACAGCTGACAAAGTTGAGTTTTGTTGATAAGTTTAATTGTACTCTGGAACTGACAAGCGATTTTTTAGACCCTTTCATACAGTGTATGTGTATGTTTCCTGGAGAGCTCTACAACTGACAGAATCGAAGATAATGCTCCGTTATGCTAGACCATTCTGAGATTTTTGTGTAGACAAACATAAAAGAAAGGGAAAGAATTACCGAGTGGTCTATAATATTGAGCAAACTGTAGTTAACACCCTTACATGCTGGCAACGCCGGCTTCACGTGAAAATGGAGAACAAATAGGAAAACAAGCATGTCGTCCGTTTGTCCGTTTATTTGTATTTCAGAATTGTTTAAACCTTGCAGGCGTTATTGGTTCCAACAGAAAATAATTGTCATGTGTTTACATGAACATAGGAATGAACCAAACAACCGACTTGAGACCTCTCTCTCTCTCTCTCTCTCTCTCTCTCTCTCTCTCTCTCTCTCTCTCTCTCTCTCTCTCTCTGAGACAGACAGACGGGCAAATACGCCCAATTCCCTTCAGCGGCGTCCGGAAACCCCACGACTCTCTCTCTCTCTCTCTCTCTCTCTCTCTCCCCTCTCTCTCTCTCTTTTGGATGTCTGTCTCTATCTGAATGCACACACACACACACACACACAACACACACACACACACACACACCCCACACACACACACAACACACACACACGCACGCACGCACGCACGCACGCCGCACGCACGCACGCACGCACGCCGCACACCACACACCACACACACACACAACCCCACACTCTCTCTCTCTCTCCTTCTCTCCCTCTCTCTCCTCTCTCTCTCTCTCCTGTATGTCTGTCTCTATCTGAATGCATACACACACACTCTCTCCTCTCCCCCCTCTCTCTCCTCGTATGCTGTCTCTATTGAATGCACACCACACACACACACACACACAACACACACCACACACACCCCACACACACACCACACACCTCACAACACACACACACCACTCTCTCTTCTCTCTCGCTCTCTCTCTCTCTCTCCTCTCTCTCTCTCTCTCTCTCCCCTCTCTCTCTCAGACAATATTACTTTTTTCCCCCCCCTTCTTCCATGCTACAAACAATGCTTTTAAACCCTTTCACTGACTGTCGTCCCTATTGCCTTTTCACCTGCTGCCACCATTACTAATTAGTATATCTAACCTCCACCACACACCACACACCACACACACACACACACACACACACACACACTCACACACACACACACACACACACACACACACACACACTCACACACACACACACACACAACACACCACACACACACACACCACACCACACACACACACCTTTTCTCTCTCTAATTTAGTTTTGTATGTAACAGTAGCACTCCCACCTTTACTGATTGACCCTCTCTCCCAACTCTTACTGTTGCAAATATTACTTTTATTATTATTGTTGTCAGTTCACTGTCGTCATTTCATCATCATCAGTCTGAACATCATTATCAAAATGAAAAGAAATTATCACTACTTCAATTGGTGTTAACATCAACATCATCATCATCATCATCATCACTACTATCACTTTGTGATCACTATTGTTATTGTTTTTACCAATTTTGTTTTTCTACTTTATCAAATAACTGTTGTTACTCTCATAACTGGTACAACCATTTCTTTACTACAATCATTAATATTATCATTTTTACTTTACAATTTTCCCGACATTTCCCACCTACTCTTTCCAGGCACCTGTATCATCACTATCATTCCCTATATGGTTACGCCCATGATTCCATTAAAAACATTCATGGACCTATAGATTCCATCTTTTCCTATAATTTGTATCCATCTTCTCCTCCTTGTCCTTCCTGTCCCACCCCTCCCCCCCCTACTCCCTTGTCCTTCCTTCCTTTTCCCCTTATTATTATTAGTATCAGCATATTATTACCTTTAAACATGATTGATATAATTCTTTTACTTTTGTACCACTACCCTTATCATTGTCATTTTTATCATTACCATTAATGGTACTATTGTTGTTGGTACTATAATCATTATTAGTAATACCAGTTTTTATTATTGATATTACCATCATTTCCATTATCATAACAAATTCATCATCGCCACTAACACTGTTGCCACGAAAACCATGCTGTTCGACAATCCTCTAACCCCCTCCTCTCTCTCCATACTACAACTACCATTGTAATTTTATCACCAAAAGTGATAGTAATCTTTCTTCATTGTTTTTTGAATGTTTTTATCATCATCACTATCATTGTTATTATGCTGACATTATTATTAATATTATCATCATTACTATTTCAACCCCTATAGTCCTTCTGGATGGCCTCGTTTTCATTGACCTCGCAACGGATTTGACAGATAAGTGGTTGCTCTTTCTTCCCTTTTCATTGACCTGAGAGTTCTTTGTTCTTGCCTGAAGAAGACCTAAGACGTCGAATCGGTTTGTGTTTTGTTTTGTGATTCGTTTGTTCATGTTTGGGCGGACTTATTACCTAAACGTTCACAAAATTTTTCGGGGGAAAAAGTCGAACTTGAAACTTGTTATGGGCCATGGTTTGAATATGGAAAAGGGGGTGAGATGTCCTACTGGTGTAATTTACTGGGATCAGAAAAGTTACCAGATAGAAGATCCCCGGGAAACCCAGCCCCCCAAACTCACCCTCCCTTACCATGCTCCT
>JAFLJL010015127.1:0-5000 GCA_018398815.1 Conus ventricosus | reverse complement strand
CCTCCCTTCCTAAATACAATTATGTTGCTTTTTGCCATGTTGACTTTTAACTGTAATGAAGCAGCAAGTCCTTGTAAACTATTTAACTGAGTCTGTAACCCAATCACTGTTTCTGATAACAAGACCACATCATCAGCAAAGAGAAGAATGAAAATCTCTAGAACGTCATTTATAAAATTTGCACCGTGCCTTCCACGTTGTGTGATTTCCTGAGTCAGTTCATTAATAAATAAGGAAAACAAAACAGGGCTGCAAACATCACCCTGTTTCACACCAGATGTACACTTAATGTAGTCTGTTAACGCTGCACCAGATCGCACTCTTGCCTTTACACATTCATACATACTTAAAACACATTTATACAGTTTCCCATGAATACCGTTTTTCAACAGCACAGGCCATAATAACGTCCTGTTAACTGAATCAAAAGCCTTCTCAAAATCAATAAAGGCAACATATAATTTACGATTTAAAACAAAACTGTTTTTGGATAAATGCCATCAATGTGAACATATGATCAACAGTAGAGTAGTTTTTCTTAAACCCGGCCTGGTATTCTCCTGTGATGTTATTTTCTTCTACCCATTCCTGTAATCGCCTGTTAATAATAGCACTGTACAATTTACTGCAGACATTACACAAAGAAATACCTCTATAGTTATTTGGGTCATTTGCATCTCCTTTTTTATACAATGGAATAACAATGGATTCTGACCAAGACCTAGGATATATCCCTTGATCAAACAAGGAATTAAAGAATGTAACCAAAAAATCTAGAAATAAGTTTGATTGGCAAGCAGTTTTTAATATTTCACCTATAATTTCGTCTGGGCCAGCAGCTTTCCGATGTTTTAATTTTCTGAGAACTACTAAAACTTCTTCTTTAGAAATGGGACGGTTTAGATTGCCATCACCATATTCAGAGTCATTTACGTAAATTTCATTAACCAAGCCATCACTAGAGTCAGCGCTTCCTTCGAGCAAATCCCTAAAATGATGAAACCATGTTTCAAGACTTATATCATTTAAGGGTTGACTTCTTTTTCCTGAAATTTTGTGAACACAATCCCAAAAACCCTTCTGACTGTTTACAGATTGGAGTAGTTCTGTCAACAAAGCATCGTTATATTGTTTTTCCTTTCTCTTTAACAGATGTTTATATTCTCGCCTTGCTTTGCAGTAAGACTCACGAGACGGCTGGGATAAAGAACGTCGAAATCTATTTAATAAGTTACGAGCATTTCTTTTACTAACTAGGCATTCCGTATCATACCAGTCATCTTCTTTTGAATATTTTCCCACACTAATCTCTTTCTTCATACATTCTGCGGCCTCTTTCACACAACAATTGAAAACGTTTAGTGCTTCCTCGATGTTAGTATCAACCAACCTTACAGCTTCTTGCATACGCACTTGCATTTCGTTAGAAAGAATCAAATTTTTAAACAAATCAACATGATCTTCATTCCATACAAATTTTTCAACTGTAAAGCGCCTGTGGTTAATTTGAGAAGCGTCGTAGTTCTGACACAGGCTAGTGATATTAAATTCTAAAGGCATGTGGTCTGATTCAATTTTCTCAGACACATACAACTCGCAACTACCTAAAATAATGGAGAACAAATCAAAAGACATAAAAAAATAATCATTCACACTGCTACCGCTGTCAGATATGTATGTGTAGCGACCTTCAAGATCGCCCTTACACACACCATTTAGAATGCACAGTTTAAAGCAGTACACATATTGAGCAGTAATTTTCCATAATTATTCAAAACAGAATCCTCAGAACTTCGAACAGGCAGTGGTCCACTTTCATACTGATTATCATATTCAGACTCATTTTCCTCAAAAACACAAGAAAAATTCGACACTCTGCTATTCAAGTCACCACCCACTATTACAAAAACGTCATCTTTAAACAAAAGTAAACAATCGCACAAAAATTCTTCCAGCAAAGAGACTCCATTTTCCCTGTCAAAATACGAATAATACGGCGAGCCTTCCGGGGGAATATACGCACACACATACATGACATGTTTTATTGTGCCGAACAAGGACTTATCAATGATAAAAGCAAGGAATAAATCCGATACTACATCGACTACTTTCAAAAAAGGACAGAGTTCATTTTTCACGAGGCATACCAGTCCACCGGAACGCCTGCCACGTGCAGTGAACTTTAATGCTGGCTTACAGTAGACCGTGTAGCCAGAGAACACAGGCGATTGAAAAACTTCAACAAACGTTTCGACAAAACATACAAAGTCAAAACCAGAAACATAAGAAATAAAAATCGTTATTACACATTTTAGTAAGCAATCCGTTAATATTCCAATGAAGAAACGAAAATTTTCTTACTTTATTACAAACATCAGAATTATACGATTTTTCATTTTCAATGGATATGGTCATAAATTCTACATCTGTGGATGACACATCAACATCTGTGTTATTTGCACACCCAGCTAGCAGTGGTATTTCTGAGTTCTCCTCACAACGCACAATCTGCCGGTCAATTTCACGTGGCTGAGATTTACAGCACGCGGTGGACACGACCGGTGTTGGCTTGCTGGTAGTTCCCTTTACAAACACGGACACATCACTAGGCACATTTGTGGACCGGCCGAGTCCCTATCTTATTTCCACCAGTCTGTCTTCCGCGCCCACGTGTACCGCTTGCCGTCGATCAGGAGGTAATTGAAAATTAAACTAGCACGTTTACCGTCACTTCTTGCTTTTTTCAGGTGCGGAGTCAACTTCTTCCTAAGGTCACGCACTCTGGTGGAGAAATCCTCGCCAATGAAAACGTCACTTCCTTTCAGTTTGCGTTTCGCTTTAAGAACGTTAATTTTTTGTTTGTAGAAAAACGCATCGCGCAATCATGGGAGAATCCGGCTGGTTGCTCAGTCTGTGGACCCTATCAAACTGAACCTCTTCAGACAATTCTAATTTATCTGTGATCAAGTCCCTAAGCACATTTTCACAGTCCGCAGAGGTCTCATTTTCTGCCCGAGGCAATCCATAGAAGATGAGATTGTTTCTTTTGGATCTCCCTTCGAGGTCGTCAGTCTTCTTTTCTAGATCTTCCATTTTCCTTGCAAGGTCCTGGTTTTCCTTCCGCAGATTGCTGACTTCCTCCCGTAACCCACGCAGCTCCCCCTGCATGGCAGCATAGTCCTCCCGTAGGGCGTGCATGTCCTGCTTCACGTCGTCAAGCTTCCCGTCAAATTTTCTCTCCATGGATTTCAGCTTGCTCATGACGTCGTGAAGCGACAAGTCTCTCCCTGGTTGGTTGGATGCCCCGTCGTGTGGATGACCAGGCCTCTCCAGGCTAGGTCGGCTGGTCAGTCGGGTCTGCCTCGTCTGCGATGAGTTGGGTCCGGGGTTGCTCTCAACATCACCGCACTGGAGAAGTAAACTCCCCCAGAACAAGTAGGAGAGGAGCAAGCCTAACATTGCACCGTCTGCTCCGCACCTCAATCGAAGCATGGCGACGCGCATTTCAAGTTTCCGCCTTGCTCGTTTTGCCATAAAGGATTGAAACACAGGCAGAAAACAACCGCATGTCGGCCTGAAATCGGTGGCACCCGAAGGCATTGTCCTTTACAATGTCACTTGACAAATCTGGTGACTTAAGTCGTTCTTGATTCCACAGAATACGCTGTTAAATCACAGAGAGGTGGAAGTGCGACTTCACATACAGAAACACCAGCTCACGCCCCCCGAGAGAGAGAGAGAGAGAGAGAGAGAGAGAGAGAGAGAGAGAGAGAGAGAGAGAGAGAGAGAGGTGGAAGGGAGAGGGGGAACATCAGAAATGGAAATAAGTCGTAAAGCACAAAATGTAATGATGTTTAACACGGCATGAACATACGCAGAAGGTATGATAAAAAAAAATTGTGGCATGCATTTGCAATAATGAAGTAAAAAATAAATGAAAAAGGAGAGAGACAGACAGGCAGAGAGAGAGAGAGAGAGAGAGAGAGAGAGAGAGAGAGAGAGAGAGAGAGAGAGAGAGAGAACTGAAGAGAATCATTAAACAAGTAAAACTGAAACCACTAATGGAGAAGACAAATACATAATGTGCAATATAACCCTGGAAAGAATTGACTAAAAATAATGAATCAACTATATACCAAATCATACATGAACAAAATCATGTATGTATGTATGTATGTATGTATGTATGTATATATGCATACATGTTCTATATCTATAATTGTCTATAGATTTGTTTATCTATCGGTCTATAGTTATCTATCTATCTATATCTATCTATCTGTGTGTGTATGTGTGTGTGTGTGTGTGCGCGCGCGCGCGTGTGTGTGTGCATATACACTTAGGATAAAGATTAATGCTGCAGTAACCTGTGGGACGTCGGGTCGGTAAACTCTAGATTTGTCACCGTGTCACCATGGACAGAGAGAGTTTCAGCCGAAATAAAATTCGACACCACGAATGGATTGAACTCATAACCGTCAGCTCCACAAGCAAACGCTCTTACCATTTACCTACGCCCCCTTCTACCACACATACATCACACACACACACACACACACACACACACACACACACACACACACACACACACACACACACATACACTCTCTCTCTCTCTCTCTCTCTCTCTCTCTCTCTTTATTTCCGCCCCCTCTCTCTCTCTCTCTCTCTCTCTCTCTCTGTCTCTCTTTTTCTAGCCATTTATCTGTGCATCTACCTATCTATCTATCTATCTATCTATCTATCTATCTATCTATCTATCTATCTATCTATCTATCTATCTATCTATCTATCTATTATCTATCTATCTATCGGTCTGTCTATCTATCTATCTATCCATCTAGATCCAGATCTTGGCAAAGAACAGACAGAAGCAAAGGAGCGTGGTGAACAGTTCTCCAGTGCTGTGTCCAGTACACAGACAGAGGCAAAGGAACGTGGTGAATAGTTCTCCAGTGCTGTGTCCAGTACACAGACAGAAGCAAAGGAACGTGGTGAAT
>JAFLJL010015126.1:30618-36448 GCA_018398815.1 Conus ventricosus | reverse complement strand
TTGAAGAGCCGTGGGAGGCGTGGGATGCGTGGGTGTGAGGACCCGGATCCCGATCCCGATCCCAATGGCGGGTTAGCAGCAATTAGTGCAGGAAGCTGCAGTAGGAGTAGCTGAGGTGATAGCCAGTGGGGCAGCTGGAGGCGGAGCTGATGCAGCTGCCCTTCAACGAGGACGAACAGACTGCAACAGACAGCACGTGATGCATCGGCTGGGTTCAGGATGACAAACCCAACCTGACACAGACAGCACGTGATGCATAGGCTGTGTTCAGGATGACGAACACACTGACACAAGACAGCACGTGTTGCATAGGCTGTGTTCAGGATGACGAACACACTGACACAGACAGCACGTGATGCATAGGCTGTGTTCTGGATGACGAACACACTGACACAGACAGCACGTGTTGCATAGGCTGTGTTCAGGATGACGACAAAATGACACAGACAGCACGTGATGCATAGGCTGTGTTCAGGATGACGAATCACTGACACCGTCAGCACGTGATGCATAGGTGTGGTCTTGGAGACGACAGGAGCATACAGGGCAACGGTATGTCCGGGTGTGTGTGTGTGTGTGTGTGTGTGTGTGTGTGTGTGTGTGTGTGTGTGTGTGTGTGTGTGTGTGTTTTGTGTATGATGTGTGATTGTGTGTGTGTGTGTGATGTGTGATGTGTGTGTGATGTGTGTGTGTGTGTGTGTGTTTTGTGTGTGTGTGTGTGTGTGTATGTGTGTGTGTGTGTGATGTGTGATGTGTGTGTGTGTGGGGATGTGTGTGTGGGGATGTGTGATGTGTGTGTGTGTGTGGTGTGTGTGTGTGTGTGTGTGTGTGTGTGTGTGTGTGTGTGTGTGTGTGTGTGTGTGAGTGTGTGTGTGTGTGTGTGTGTGTGTGTGTGTGTGTGTGTGTGTGTGTGTGTGTGTGTGTGTGTTTGAGGTGAAATGATGTGTTGCCATTAATAATTTATGCCCTTGTTGCTTGAGAAGAAAAAAGACTGCAAAGAACATGTAACAAACCCCTAAATCCATTTAAAAATCGCCGTCTCTGTCCATCCGTCTGCCTGTCTGTCTGCCTATCGGTCGGTCTGTCTGTCTGTCTGTCTGTCTGTCTGTCTGTCTCTCTCTCTCTCTCTCTCTCTCTCTCTCTCTCTCTCTGTCTGTCTCTCTCTCTCTCTCTCTCTCTCTCTCTCTCTCTCTCTCTCTCTCTCTCTCTCTCGCTCTCTCTCTCTCTCTCTCTGATGATTCCAATCATACTTGAACGAAAGGACTCAGTATGTTGTGGCGCTTAATGGCAAAACCTCCGCTTCAGACTGTCAGACATGGAGTCCCACAGGGCTCTGTACTAGGACCCCTACTATTCTGCATCTTCATCAATGATTTACCATTGTCCGTATCAGATGAAAAGGTCACGACAAAAAACTAATTCTATGATTATAGCTACTCGCCAAAACACCAGTTGACTCCTCTTTGCCTAAAACTTCAGTTGAATGGCACTTCTATCGAGCAGGTAGACGAGCATCGTGTTTTAGGGTTAACGATAGATAAAGAATTGAAATGGCACTCTCATCTCAATAACGTATGCAAGGTAGTTCAAAACACCATTTCCTGTTATCTCAATTAAAGCGCTACGTCAACAGTAATGTGCTTAAACTTTCTTCAATGCACACATAATGTCACGTATCAATTACGCTTCAACAGTGTGGGACGGAAGTAGTGACGTCCACAAAAAAAGGCTGAATTCTCTCCATAGACGTGCAGCAAAGCTACTTCCATCCAGCTGTATCTCTAACAACAGACGAAAAACTAAAAGCGCTGAACATACTTCCTCTGAATAGGCAATTGGATTCAACAAGGCATCATTTATGTTTACAATCTTGACAGATACTTTGCCATGTTATATCAATGCCCTTTTTACAAGATCGAACAGCTTTTCTGGCTCGACGAAATTCCTTCTTCCCTACCCACGCATTGATCTATACAAAACAAAGCCTAGCTTACTCTGGACCATATGTCTGGAACTCACTTCCACCGAATCTACAAAACATGAATACTTTAAAACTTTTCAGGGAACATTTACATAAACATTTTATGTCCCAGTAATTAATTATTCGATTACAATGATTAGCGCCCATTTGCAAAGTCTTTGTGAACCATACTTTGAATAAATCGTCTAAACGTATAAACTTACTCCGTTAAAATCGCTCATCCCCACTCCCACTCTGTCTACCATCCCCTTTCTCCTTCCCCTACCTACCATTCTCTCTTCCCCACCCTCCTCTGACCTCTCTCTCTGTAGTTTTGTTTGTTTGCTTGTAAGTTTCCTTCTGCTTTACCATCCCCCATCTCATTAGTGCTTTTATGAAGAGTTTGCTTATCATTGTAGAATTAGATTACCATGTTGCTACGTTGAATTGTCAGTATGAATATGTGCTGAAATAATGTATGCATACAAGGACAGATTGTAAGACTAGGCTTTGGCCTAAAATCTCCATCCTTATGTATTAAAGATCAATCATCAACAATCAATCAATCAATCAATCAATCAGTCTCTCTCTCTTCTCTCTCATCTCTCTCTCTCTCTCTCTCTCTCCTCTCCTCTCTCTCTCTCTCTCTCCTCTCTCCTCTCTTCTCTCTCTCTCTCTCTCTCTCTCTCTCTCTCTCTCTCTCCAGAATGTCTATCTACCATTCCCCTGATAGAACAGATGTCCTGAACGACCACCTCCGATCAGTGACCGACTGCCCGAACGGGTGACTGACCGCCTGGATTGGAGGCAGAGGCGCCTGTTGACCCGGCCAGTGCAGAAGAAGAAGAAGGAGAAGGAGGAGAAGAAGGGAAAGGCCGTACCTGTGGTGGCTTCACTGACCGCTGAGCACAACGCCACCAGCAAGACAGTCTGACGATCATGATGACTCCCAATACCCTGTCCCGGAATGACGGTCAGCCCAGCCTGGCGCTGGGTTTTAAGGGCAGATTAAGTGCCCCGTGTGTCGTGGCCCGACAGAGGACGGCTAGTAGAAGGCTTGCTCGACTCCTCCCCTCCCCCCCCCCCTCCCGCCAGCTCCTGGCCAATGTCCGGAAAAGACAAAAGTCGTCTGCCCTTATCTGTCGCCAGAGTGGTCTGATCTTTAAAGGATGTCACAAACCAGCGCCCGTCGTTTGAGGGAATGCTTCTAAGCAGTGTGTGTGTGTTTGTGTGTGTGGTGTGTGTGTGTGTGTGTGTGTGTGTGTGTGTGTGTGTGTGTGTGTGTGTGTGTGTGTGTGTGTGTGTGAGGGGTATGGGGTGTCAGGGAGAGGTTAGTACCTTTAGCAGGGGGGCTTGCCATGTCCTTTTCTAGGGCAGCTCGTCTGCCACTGGTCCTCACCTGTCACTCAGCTCACACCTGTGGCTCCTAGAAGCTGTCGCATGCAACAGCGCCACTCCCCGGGCAACGGCTTTGGCAGGCCGGCTAAACCAGGTGTGGTAGCCGTCGGGTCTGAAACCTCGGTGAGTTAGGCTCGGGCAGTGTCAGCCCTACTGCATGTGAAGACTGACTCCGGCGGAACGAGCGAAAGAGATCATCGGTGATCCAACGGTTGTGAAGGCGGTGGCAGCAAGTGTTGTGGAGCGCTACGAGCATGGACGTGACACCCTGAGAAGTCCTGGTCATCACTGCAGCCTGGCAGTCTCCCGTCGTAACGGTTCTCCGTGCCACTGGATCAAGGCTCCCCAGGCCGAGAGAGTGGGATTACCCCCGTGCAACGATTTTCCACTATAAAACCTTCACGCACAGGTCCGTTATGCAACTCATCACGATCTGTCAACGCACACACCTCAAGTCCTGCGGCGATGGGCACGTGGCGAAGCAACAGGTGGAGATGACCACTGGCAGTTGTAGTCACAATCCTGCACGTAGGCGGTCCATGGGCAGGTGGTCGTTCTTTTTCCTGAATCCGAGGGCAACAGGAGAGTCCGGCATACCGTGGGCGACTGGGCAGCCTCTTTTAGGACAGCACTGCCCACCCCGCATGGGGGAGGGGCTAGAAAAGGTGCCCGAACAAATGCTTGCCCTTTACAGTCTGGTCAGCTTACCGCAGTTGACAGATCATCCATTTTGCGGTCGAAAATGCAAAAGAAAAAGCAAAGAAAACTCCTTTTAGGAGCCTGGAACGTTCGAACATTAATGGACAGAGCCAGTACGTCGAGACCGGAGAGAAGAACAGCGCTTGTCGCGAATGAACTCCAGCGATACCGAATAGACATTGCTGCACTCAGCGAAACCGACTTGCTGATAAAGGTCCCTAAGAGAAGAGGGAGGTGGATACACTTTCTTTTGGAAGGGAAAGCCACAAGCCGAAGACAGGATCCATGGCGTTGGATTCGCCATCAGGACAGCTCTGCTCAAAGGCATACCTGTGCTCCCGGTTGGCATCAATGAATGCTCATGAAACTGCGTATCCCCCTCAGCAAGTCAAGACACCTCACAATCATCAGTGTGTATGCACCCACGCTCACGAGCCCAGACGACACCAAAGAGCTGTTTACGAACAACTTGACCAGGCCATCAGGTCAACTCCTCAAAATGACAAACTCGTCATCCTTGGGGACTTCAACGCCAGAGTAGGAAGAGACCTAGCAGCTGGGAAGGCGTTCTCGGCAGACACGGAGTAGGCAAGGTCAACGACAACGGCCTGCTCCTCCTCAGCAAGTGTGCGGAACACAGCCTCTGCATCACCAACACCTTGTTCAGGTTGGCGGACAAGTTCAAGACCACTTGGATGCACCCGAGGTCGAAACACTGGCACATGATTGATTTCATCATCGTACGCCAACGCGACATCAAGGACGTCGGGTGACCCGCGTCATGAGAGGTGCTGAATGCTGGACTGACCACAGGCTGGTCAGGGCTGTAATGACCCTGCACATACCACCGCCACACAGAACCGACCAAAGACTGTCAGGGCCTCCTACAAATGTCGCCAGACTGAAAGACCCGACCTCCTCCCAGTTCCAACAACTACTTGAAGAAAAGCTCCAAGACGGTCTGACCCCTGAAGACGGAACAGAAAAATGGTCCTCTTTTAAGGACATGGTCGCTGAGACTGCAAAAGAGGTCCTCGGAGCAAAAATCAGAGCCCATGAAGACTGGTTTGACGAGAACGATGAGAAGATCAAAGAAGCCTCCATGCGAAGAACAAGTCTTACATCGAGTGGCAGAATGACCCATCATCCGTCTCCAAACGCGAGAGATTCAAGACTCTCCAGGCCAAAGTGCAGACCGACCTACGTCTGATGCGGGACCAGTGGTGGCAGGACAAAGCGACTGAAGTCCAAGGCTACGCCGACTCTCACAACGCCAAGAAATTCTTTGGCTCGTTGAGACAGTCTTCGGACCCTCAGCATCAGGCTGCTCCCCGCTACTGTCCTCCGACGGCGCAACCCTGATCAAGGACCAAGAAGGACTAAGCAAGCGCTGGCAAGAACACTATCTAGCAACCTGCTCAACAGGCTCGTCAGTCGACTCGGATGCCTTGAACCAGATCCCTCAGCAGCCGATACAAGGACACACTTGGCAGTACCCCCCACCATTGCAGAGATCCAAAAGCAATCCCCAGACGATGCTCCGGTAGAGCATCAGGAAAGGACGAAATACCTGCTGAGATCTACATGGCGGCAGGCCCCAACGCCCAAAAGCCTTTCACGATGTCTGGGAGTATACTGGGAGGAGGAGAAGATGCCAGATGACTTCCGTGACGCCCTGATTGTCTCCTTTACAAGGAACAAGGGAAGCAAAGCCGACTGTGGGAACTACAGAGGCATCTCGCTACTCTCCATTGCTGGAAAGATCTTTGCCAG
>JAFLJL010015126.1:17500-19618 GCA_018398815.1 Conus ventricosus | reverse complement strand
AAAAGCCATAGAAACACCTTTTTTTTATGATTATTTTAATTTTTTTTTTTTGTTAAAAAAAAGATGAGTGAAAAAAAAGAATCAATACGTTTACCATTCTGCTGTGATAGCGGCCTTAGTATGGTTAGCGTGTTAGCAAAAAACATGTTTAAAATGAGCTGGCGATCTAGGAAGGTTAGACATTGAGGACGTTGTTAAGGTTATGGTTGTAATTACTGCAGGGATTGCGTCAAAAGACTTTCTGTTGCCAGGGGATTATCCCAAAAAAATATTAGTTATAGAAATTAATTTAGAAAATATTAATTTATAAAAAGATGTCTGGATTGGACCTGATAGTAGGAGGAGCTATTGTTAACGCTTTGGCCTTCTCTGGAAGCAATTATATGTTTAGTAAATTGAGGTCTGATGAAGAAAGAGAACGTCATAACAAGGCAATAGAAGATTTAGCTAAGTTGAGAGGCGCTTACGAGAAAAGACGAATTGCCCACTTAGACGCCATTAATAAAAAGTTAAGAGAACAGGAATTGCGCCAAAGACTTTCTTATTACGCAGGGAATTATCCCAGAAAATATTAGTTCATAGAAAGATTAATTCATAAGAAAATATTAATTTATAAAAAGAGGCAGAGTAGTTATGATGGTAGGAGGAGCTATTGTTGATGCTTTGGCCTTCTCTGGAAGCAATTATATGTTAGTAAATTGCGGTCCGATGAAGAGAGAGAGCGTCATAACAAGGCAATAGAAGATTTAGCCAAGGCAAGAGACGATTACGAGAAAAGGAGGATTGCCCACTTAGACTTTATTAATAAAAAGTTAAGAGAACGGGACATGCAGAGCACACATTTACAGATGTTGATGAGGCAATGAATGAGTATTACTTAGTAACAGGAAAGAAGTTTCTAACAGCACCCCCGCCAGAACTGTCTGACTTTTATGAGCCATCAGAAGAACAGAAAATAGCAGAAATTGGGTTTATTGTGGGTGCTAATGGGAGCAATCATATATTTCTCGCACAAACAATCTAAAAATACAATTAAAAACACAATTAAAATACAGTCCTTCTTATGGACAATACGAAGTACAATACGAAGTACAATACGATGTACAAAATATATTATTCTCCTAAGGGGTATTGGAAAGGAAAGACCGCTATTGAAAAACTGAGTAAAGCGCTAGAGTGTCTGAATTAGATGCGAAAGACTGGCTTTCAAAACAGGCAATTTGGCAGATATATCTGCCCGCCCCCAAAAGAATAATAAGGCCTAGATTTGTTAACTCAGTTCCAAATGACACCCACCAGATGGACTTGCTGTATCTTCCACATGATAAAATAAGAAGAAAAAAGTTTAAGTATGCTCTGACAGTTGTTGACATGGCTTCAAGATATAAAGACGCTGAACCTTTAAACGGATAAAAGCTCAACTGCTGTGGCTGTGGCTTTACAACAATATACATGCGAGGCCCATAAAGTATCCTAGGATGATTCAAGTTGATGATGGAAAAAGTTTAAAGGCTCTGTAAACCAGCTGTTTTAAAACATCATGTTACAGTTAAGAGAGGGATCCCAGGCAACCATCGATCACAAGCCCTAGTAGAAAACTTAATAAGAATCTAGCTGAACGACTGTTTACCTATCAGTATCACAGAGAAATTATGGACAGAACGCCTAATACAGAATGGGTTAGAAGATTGCCAGCAGTCTTACGCGCCATGAACAATGAAGAATTTAAAGCAACAGGGTTAAAGCCAGTAAACGCAATCAATTAAAAAAAATTAGCATTACTGAAGATGTGCAGGGACTCAAAAACTCTTGCCGTTTGGGCTAAAAGTAAGATACTTGTATGCTCCTGGAGAGGCAGAAGGCGATGTTTAGAATTAGAGCCACAGATCCTATATGGAGCGTAGATGTATATGAAGTTGAAAGAATTATGAAAACAGACCCTCCCGTATATTATTTAAGAGAAACTCTCTCTTCTAAAAAGCCTGCCCTAAAAGATCGTTTGTTCGTGAAGAGTTGCAAGTTGTCCCGCCAAACACAGTAAGTTAAAAAATAGTATTTATTTTTTGTTAAACTTTTTTTTGTTAACCCCTTGATTTTTATGTCATTGGAGAGAATGTA
>JAFLJL010015126.1:0-10000 GCA_018398815.1 Conus ventricosus | reverse complement strand
CACCACTCAAACACACACATATACACACAAACACACACATATACACACATACACGCAAACACACACAAACGCACACACACATACACACGCACGCACACACATACATACGCACACACACACACACACACACACACACACCACACACACACACACACACACACACACACACACACACACACTGATGTAGTCCTTCGGATCCGAAGATGACGTTAGCGTTTCTGCAGCTCATCGATGTACGCGGAGGTGGCTCTGCAGCCCCAATCTGGAGGCGCAGAGTCTGGAACAGTGGGGGCACTGGAAGTCCGTTGTCGTGATCACTGCTGCTGCTACTCTGTGGCGTTGATCCCTGGCGGCAGTCAGCTTTTGGCGTCGAGTACTTTCGAAGTTGGTAGCGGCTTTGTGAATTGTGGCCCGCCAAGAGGTCGGTCACTGGCGCACTCCTCTAGTTCTTTTGGTTTGAGTTCGCACCACTGGAGGTTTGATTTGACCGAGTCCTTGTACCGTTTCTTTGGGCGTCCTTGGTTTCTCTTGCCTTGCAGAAGCTCTCCATACAGCAGTCGCCTTGGCATACGGTGCTCTTCCATACGGATGACATGCCCCACCCATCGAAGCTGGGCCTTTGATGAGCATGGACTCGATACTTGTAGTGTGAGCACGGTCCAGGACCTCGAGGTTGGAAACACGGTCCTGCCAATGGATTCCGAGTATGGAGCGAAGAGCTCGCATGTGGAAGTTCTCCAGCTTCTTGACGTGTCTGCGGTACAGTGTCCAAGATTCGCACCCATAGAGGAGAGAGGGCAAGACCACTGCGTTGTAAACTCTCAGTTTTGTAGTCAGCCGAATGTTGTGTTGACTAAGCACTCTGTTGCGGAGTCTTCCCAGTGCCTGGCTTGCTTGCTGATTCGGGCATCAACTTCCCTGTCCAGGGAGCCATCACAGGAGATGGTACTTCCTAGATATTTGAAATGTTCAACGTCCGCAAGCTGGGAGTCGTCAATGACGATGGTGGGTGCCGAGGGGTTGGTGTTTGGTGCGGGTTGGTGAAGCACCTCAGTCTTGCCGAGGCTGATTGTCAGGCCGAAGAGCTTTGAAGCATCGGAGAAGCGGTCAAGCATCGTTTGCAGATCGGATTCTGCATGGGCCACCAGTGCGCAGTCCATCGGCAAAGAGGACTTCTTGAAGGAGATCTTTGATGCTCTTTGTCTTGGCAGTGAGGCGACGAAGGTCAAAGAGGGAGCCGTCCAGACGATAGCGGAAGCAGACTCCCTTCTCCAGGTCTTGGACAGCGTGGGACAGCATGCAGGTGAAGAAGATGTTGAAGAGGACGGAGCTAAGACACAGCCCTGCTTCACGCCATTGCTGATCTCGAAGACTTCCGTCACGTTTCCACTGGAGAGGACCTGGCCGGTCATGCCCATCATGGAAGAGCTTGATCATTTTCACAAACTTTGGCGGGCATCCAATGCGCTCGAGGACTGTCCAAAGAGCTTCCCTGTTGACCGTGTCAAAGGCCTTGGTCAGGTCAATGAAAACAGAGTATAGGGGCATGTTTTTTTTCGATACACTTCTCCTGAAACTGTCTGAAAGCAAAAATCATGTCGACAGTGCTTCTGCCGGGTCTGAAGCCGCACTGCGCCTCGGGGAGGTTCTGCTGGGAAACAGTGATGAGTCTGTTGAGGATGGCTCTGGCAAAGATCTTTCCAGCAATGGAGGAGTAGCGAGATGCCTCTGTAGTTCCCACAGTCGGCTTTGCTTCCCTTGTTCTTGTAAAGGGAGACAATCAGGGCGTCACGGAAGTCATCTGGCATCTTCTCCTCCTCCCAGATACTCCGCAGGACATCGTGAAAGGCTTTTAGGGCGTTGGGGCCTGCCGCCTTGTAGATCTCAGCAGGTATTCCGTCCTTTCCTGATGCTCTACCGGAGCTCGTCTGGAGGATTGCTTTCTGGATCTCTGCAATGGTGGGGGGTACTGCAAGTGTGTCTTGTATCGGCTGCTGAGGGATCTGTTCAAGGCATCCGAGTCGACTGACGAGGGCCTGTTGAGCAGGTTGCTGAAGTGTTCTTGCCAGCGCTTGCTTAGTCCTTCTTGGTCCTTGATCAGGTTGCGCCGTCGGAGGACAGTAGCGGGGAGCAGCCTGATGCTGAGGGTCCGAAGACTGTCTTCAACGAGCCAAAGAATTTCTTGGCGTTGTGAGAGTCGGCGTAGCCTTGGACTTCAGTCGCTTTGTCCTGCCACCACTGGTCCCGCATCAGACGTAGGTCGGTCTGCACTTTGGCCTGGAGAGTCTTGAATCTCTCGCGTTTGGAGACGGATGATGGGTCATTCTGCCACTCGATGTAAGACTTGTTCTTTGCATGGAGGGCTTCTTTGATCTTCTCATCGTTCTCGTCAAACCAGTCTTCATGGGCTCTGATTTTTGCTCCGAGGACCTCTTTTGCAGTCTCAGCGACCATGTCCTTAAAAGAGGACCATTTTTCTGTTCCGTCTTCAGGGGTCAGACCGTCTTGGAGCTTTTCTTCAAGTAGTTTGTTGGAACTGGGTAGAGGCAGGTCGGGTCTTTCAGTCTGGCGACATTGTAGGAGGCCCTGACAGTCTTTGGTCGGTTTCTGTGTGGCGGTGGTATGTGCAGGGTCATTACAGCCCTGACCAGCCTGTGGTCAGTCCAGCATTCAGCACCTCTCATGACGCGGGTCACCCGGACGTCCTTGATGTCGCGTTGGCGTACGATGATGAAATCAATCATGTGCCAGTGTTTCGACCTCGGGTGCATCCAAGTGGTCTTGAACTTGTCCGCCAACCTGAACAAGGTGTTGGTGATGCAGAGGCTGTGTTCCGCACACTTGCTGAGGAGGAGCAGGCCGTTGTCGTTGACCTTGCCTACTCCGTGTCTGCCGAGAACGCCTTCCCAGCTGCTATGGTCTCTTCCTACTCTGGCGTTGAAGTCCCCAAGGATGACGAGTTTGTCATTTTGAGGAGTTGACCTGATGGCCTGGTCAAGTTGTTCGTAGAACAGCTCTTTGGTGTCGTCTGGGCTCGTGAGCGTGGGTGCATACACACTGATGATTGTGAGGTGTCTTGACTTGCTGAGGGGGATACGCAGTTTTCATGAGGCATTCATTGATGCCAACCGGGAGCACAGGTATGCCTTTTGAGCAGATCTGTCCTGATGGCGAATCCAACACCATGGATCCTGTCTTCGCTTGTGGCTTTCCCTTCCAAAAGAAAGTGTATCCACCTCCCTCTTCTCTTAGGGAGCCTTTATCAGCAAGTCGGGTTTCGCTGAGTGCAGCAATGTCTATTCGGTATCGCTGGAGTTCATTCGCGACAAGCGCTGTTCTTCTCTCCGGTCTCGACGTACTGGCTCTGTCCATTAATGTTCGAACGTTCCAGGCTCCTAAAAGGAGTTTTCTTTGCTTTTTCTTTTGCATTTTTCGACCGCAAAATGGATGAGTCTGTCAACTGCGGTAAGCTGACCAGACTGTAAAGGGCAAGCATTTGTTCGGGGCACCTTTTCTAGCCCCCTCCCCCATGCGGGGGTGGGCAGTGCTGTCCTAAAGAGGCTGCCCAGTCGCCCACGGTATGCCGGACTCTCCTGTTGCCCTCGGATTCAGGAAAAAGAACGACCACCTGCCCATGGACCGCCTACGTGCAGGATTGTGACTACAACTGCCAGTGGTCATCTCCACCTGTTGCTTCGCCACGTGCCCATCGCCGCAGGACTTGAGGTGTGTGCGTTGACAGATCGGTGATGAGTTGCATAACGGACCTGTGCGTGAAGGTTTTATAGTGGGAAAATCGTTGCACGGGGGTAATCCCACTCTCTCGGCCTGGGGAGCCTTGATCCAGTGGCACGGAGAACCGTTACGACGGGAGACTGCCAGGCTGCAGTGGATGACCAGGACTTCTCAGGGTGTCACGTCCATGCTCGTAGCGCTCCACAACACTTGCTGCCACCGCCTTCACAACCGTTGGATCACCGATGATCTCTTTCGCTCGTTCCGCCGGGAGTCAGTCTTCACATGCAGTAGGCTGACACTGCCCGAGCCTAACTCACCGAGGGTTTCAGACCCGACGGCTACCCACACCTGGTTTAGCCGGCCTGCCAAAGCCGTTGCCCGGGGAGTGGCCGCTGTTGCATGCGACAGCTTCTAGGAGCCACAGGTGTGAGCTGAGTGACAGGTGAGGACCAGTGGCAGACGAGCTGCCCTAGAAAAGGACAGGCAAGCCCCCCTGCTAAAGGTACTACCTCTCCCTGACACCCCATACCCCCACACACACACACACACACACACACACACACACACACACACACACACACACACACACACACACACACACACACACACACACACACAACACACACACACTGCTTAGAAGCATTCCCTCAAACGACGGGCGCTGGTTTGTGACATCCTTTAAAGATCAGACCACTCTGGCGACAGATAAGGGCAGACGACTTTTGTCTTTTCCGGACATTGGCCAGGAGCTGGCGGGAGGGGGGGGAGGGGAGGAGTCGAGCAAGCCTTCTACTAGCCGTCCCTCTGCTGGGCCACGACACACGGGGCACTTAATCTGCCCTTAAAACCCAGCGCCAGGCTGGGCTGACCGTCATTCCGGGACAGGGTATTGGGAGTCATCATGATCGTCAGGACTGTCTTGCTGGTGGCGTTGTGCTCAGCGGTCAGTGAAGCCACCACAGGTACGGCCTTTCCCCTTCTTCTCCTCCTTCTCCTTCTTCTTCTTCTGCACTGGCCGGGTCAACAGGCGGCCTCTGCCTCCAATCCAGGTGGTCAGTCACCCGTTCGGGCAGTCGGTCACTGATCGGAGGTGGTCGTTCAGGACATCTGTTCTATCAGGGGAATGGTAGATAGACATTCTGGAGAGAGAGAGAGAGAGGAGAGAGAGAGAGAGGGAGGAGAGAGAGAGAGGGGAGAGAGAGAGAGAGAGAGAGAGAGAGAGAGAGAGAGAGAGAGAGAGAGAGAGAGAGAGAGAGACTGATTGATTGATTGATTGATTGATTGTTTGATGATTGATCTTTAATACATAAGGATGGAGATTTTAGGCCAAAGCCTAGTCTTACAATCTGTCCTTGTCATGCATACATTATTTCAGCACATATCATTCATACTGACAATTCAACGTAGCAACATGGTAATCTAATTCTACAATGATAAGCAAACTCTTCATAAAAGCACTAATGAGATGGGGATGGTAAAGCAGAAGGAAACTTACAAGCAAACAAACAAAACTACAGAGAGAGAGGTCAGAGGAGGGTGGGGAAGAGAGAATGGTAGGTAGGGGAGGAGAAAGGGGATGGTAGACAGAGTGGGAGTGGGGAATGAGCGATTTTAACGGAGTAAGTTTTACGTTTAGACGATTTATTCAAAGTATGGTTCACAGAAGACTTTGCAAATGGGCGCTAATCATTGTAATCGAATAATTTAATTACTGGGACATAAAATGTTTATGTAAATGTTCCCTGAAAAGTTTTAAAGTATTCATGTTTTGTAGATTCGGTGGAAGTGAGTTCCAGACATATGGTCCAGAGTAAGCTAGGCTTGTTTTGTATAGATCAATGCGTGGGTAGGGAAGAAGGAATTTCGTCGAGCCAGAAAAGCTGTTCGATCTTGTAAAAAGGGCATTGATATAACATGGCAAAGTATCTGTCAAGATTGTAAACATAAATGATGCCTTGTTGAATTCCAATTGCCTATTCAGAGGAAGTATGTTCAGCGCTTTTAGTTTTTCGTCTGTTGTTAGAGATACAGCTGGATGGAGTAGCTTTGCTGCACGTCTATGGAGAGTATTCAGCCTTTTTTTGTGGACGTCACTACTTCCGTCCCACACTGTTGAAGCGTAATTGATACGTGACATTATGTGTGCATTGAAGAAAAGTTTAAGCACATTACTGTTGACGTAGCGCTTTAATTGAGATAACAGGAAAAGGTGTTTTGAAACTACCTTGCATACGTTATTGAGATGAGAGTGCCATTTCAATTCTTTATCTATCGTTAACCCTAAAACACGATGCTCGTCTACCTGCTCGATAGAAGTGCCATTCAACTGAAGTTTTAGGCAAAGAGGAGTCAACTGGTGTTTTTGGCGAGTAGCTATAATCATAGATTTAGTTTTTTTGTCGTGACCTTTTCATCTGATACGGACAATGGTAAATCATTGATGAAGATGCAGAATAGTAGGGGTCCTAGTACAGAGCCCTGTGGGACTCCATGTCTGACAGTCTGAAGCGGAGGTTTTGCCATTAAGCGCCACAACATACTGAGTCCTTTCGTTCAAGTATGATTGGAATCATCAGAGAGAGAGAGAGAGAGAGAGAGAGAGAGAGAGAGAGAGAGAGAGAGAGAGAGACAGACAGACAGACAGACAGACAGAGAGAGAGAGAGAGAGAGAGAGAGAGAGAGAGAGAGACAGACAGACAGACAGACAGACAGACAGACAGACCGACCGATAGGCAGACAGACAGGCAGACGGATGGACAGAGACGGCGTTTTTTAAATGGTTTTGGGGGTTTGTTACATTTTCCTTTCGTTTTGGTTTTTTTAAAAGCAACAAAGGGCATAAATTATTAATGGCAAAAATTCATTTAAACCTAAAACACACCCACACACACACAAAACACACCCCCCCACACACACCACACACACACACACACACACCACAAAAAACACACACCACACACACACAAACCCCACACACACACCCACACACCACACACACACAAACACACCCACCCAACATCACACACACCCCACACAAAACACACATCACCACCCCACCAAAACATCCCCCAACACACACACACACCCACACACCACCCCACACTCAAACACAAAACATACCCCACACACACACACACACATCACACCAAATCACACATCACCCCAAAAACCCCAAAAATTTCACACACATCAACACACACACACACAACACACACACACCACAAAAACAAACAACACCCCAACACACACACAACAACTCACACACACACACACACACACACAACACACACACAACACCCCAAAACACACACACCACACACCCACCAAAAACCCCGGGACTTTCCCGTTCCCCTGTATGCCCCTGTCGGCCCTCCAAGACCACGCCAATGCCTCAGGGGGTGACGGGTTTTCGTGGGGTTGTCATCCCGGGAACACAGCCTTGCATCACTTTGGCTTCTGGTCGTGTTTCGTCATCCCTAAAACACCCCTATCCTTCACTTGGTCTGTTCGGTTTTCCCGTCATCCAAAACACAGCCTATGTTTCACTTTGGCTGTTGTGTCAGTGTTTTCGCATCCGAACACCCCTATGCTTCACTTGCTGTCTGTTCAGTGGTTCGTCTTCCTGCACACCCGATGCTCAGTCGGGCTGTTGCAGTCTTTTCCCTTTCCTCTTTTAAAAGGGCGCTGCATAGCTCCCCCTCCAGCGCCCCACGGGCTATCCCCCTAAAGCACCCCTTACTGCAGTTTTCCTATTTATTGCTGCTACCCCCCATTGGGATCGGGATGGGGATCCGGGTCCTCAAAACCCCCCACCCCATCGCCCCCCACGGTCTCATAAAAGCTCGGTTGGTCAGGTACTGGCTGACTGGCTCTTGTGTTGGTTGTGCGTACTGTGCTGTTGTGTTTGGGGGCTGTTTTTGGTTGTGCTGTACTGTGCTGTTTGTGTTGTCTGTACATGCTGTTTGTGTTGTTAGTGCTGACAGTCTGTGATTTTTTTGTGTAGTGTAGTGGTACGTGCGGTTTTTTGGGTTGGTAGGCTGTACAGTGCTGATTGTTTTGTTAGGTGTACAGTGCTGTCGTATTGTGTAGTGTGTGCTGTACAGGGCTGTATTGTTTGTGGTGCTGTACAGTGCTGTTTTGGTTTTTGGTAGGCTGTACAGTGCTGTGTTTAGGGTACAGGCGGTGTGTTGTGCTGTACAGTCTGTGTTGTGTTGTGCTTTTCAGGGGGGTTGTTTGTGTAGTGTAGTGCTGTACAGTGTGGTAGTTGTGCTGTACGTGCTGTTTTGTTTGTGCTGTACAGTGCTGTGTTGTGAGTGGTACAGTGCTGTTTGTGTTGGTAGTGTAGTGCTGTGATTTTTGTGTTTTTACAGTCTGTAGTTTGTTTGTGCTTACGGGGTTTGTGTTTGTTTTAGTGCTGTACAGTGCTGTTTGGTTGTGGTGCTGTACGTGCTGTATGTTTGTGATGCTGTACATTGTGTGTTTGTTGTGCTGTCAGGCGTTTTAAAGTATGCTGTACAGGCTGGTGTGTTGTGTTTAGTGCTTGTTGTTTGTGATGTACAGTCTGTGATTTTGTGTTACAGTGCTTTTAGTTTCTGTAGTGCTGTACAGGCGTTTTGTGTTGTTAGTGTTACAGCGTGTTGTGTTGTGAGTGCTGTACATGCGTGTTTGTTGTGTTTTTTAGTGCTGTACGTGCTGTATTGTTTTGGTTGAGTGCGTCATGCTGTGTTAAAAGCGCTGTACAGTGCTGTGTTGTTTTTGTGTTGTGCTGTACAGTGTGTTTTGTGTTGTGTAGTGCTGTACAGTCTGTGTTGTTTTGTGCTGTACTGTGTGTGTTTTGTTTGTGTAGGCTGACAGTGCTGTGTTGTGTTTATTCCCCTTTAAGTCTGTGTTTGTTGTTTTGTGCGTAAGGCTGTGTCGTGTTGTGTTGTGTGAAAGTGCTGGTTTGTTGTATTTTGGGAAAAAGGCTGTGTTTTTGTATGCTGTACTTTTGCGTGTTGTTAGTGCTGTACAGTGCGTGTTGTGTTGGGGCTTAGAGTGCAAATGTGTTGTGTAGTCAGTGCTGTGTTGTGTTTGTGTGCTGTACAGAAATGTTTTTAGTGCTTTTCAGTGCTGTTGTGTAGTGTTCAGTGCTTTTTTGTGGGCTGTACAGGCGTTTTGGGTTAGTGCTTACATTGCTTGTTGTGTAGGCTTTAAGTGTGTTGTTTGATGTACAGTGCTGTATGTTGGTGTACATGCTGTGTTGTTTTTTGAGTGCGTACAGTGCTGTGTCATGTTTGGCTGAAAGGCTGTGTGTGTTGCTGTACATGCGGGTTTGTTTTTGTAAAACGTGCGGTTGGTTGTGCTGTACAGTCTGTGATTGTTGTGTATAAGTGCTGTTTTGGGTTTGTGTAGTGCTGTACATGCGGATGTTGTGTGTGCTGTACATGCTGTTTTTTGGGTTTGTCTGTACATGCTGTGATGTGTTTTGTAGTACAGTGCTGGTTGTTTGTGTAGTGCTGAAGGCTGTGATTGTTGTTTTTGGGTACAGTGTTTTTTGTGTTGCGACAGTGCTGGTTGTGTAGGTTTACGTACGTGCTGTTTGTATTGTTGTGTATGCTGTAAAACTCTGTGGTGTTGTCTGTACAGTGCTGGGGTTTTTAGTGTAGAAATGTACAGTGCTGTATGTGTTTGATCTGTTACAGTGCGGGGTTTGTGTGTCTGTACATGCTGTTGTTTTGGATGTACAGGGCGTGTTGTGTAGTGCTGTACAGTGCGTGTTGTGTGTTGTTGTGCTGTATACGGTTGTGTTGTGTAGTGCTGTACAGTGCTGTGTTGTGTGGTGCTGTACAGTGCTGTGTTGTGTGTGTGCTGTACAGTGCTGTGTTGTTGTAAGTGCTGTTACATGCTGTGTTGTGTTGTGTAGTGCTGTACAGTGCTGTGTTGTGTTTGTGTGTCGTACAGTGCTTGTGTTGTGTTGTGTTGTGCTGTACAGTGCTTTTGTGTGTGGTGTGTGGTTGTGATGTTACAGTGCTGTGTTGTGTAGTGCTGTACAGTGCTGTGTTGTGTAGTGTAGTGCTGTACAGTGCTGTGTTGTGTTGTATGTACAGTGCTGTGTTGTGTAGTGCTGTACGTGCTATGTGTGTTGTGTTGTGTAGTGCTGTACAGTGCTGTGTTGTGTTGTGTGTAGTGCTGTGTTGTGTAGTGCTGTACAGTGCTGTGTTGGTAGTGTAGTGCTGCACAGTGCTGTGTTGTGTAGTGCTGTACAGTGCTGTGTTGTGTAGTG